>JAEQML010066358.1:0-20054 GCA_016904865.1 Pissodes strobi | reverse complement strand
GTTTAGGTTTAGATCTTTCTTTCATTCTACCGACATTGATGTTTGCGACCTCACCTGTGACAGATATTGAAAGACATTTTTTATATGGGATAGTAGTAGTATTAAGTGTGATATTGTACATTTAGTTATTAATAGCATTTGTATTATGTTTCCTATTGTATCAAATTGTCTTGTAACTTAATGTTGTTTTTGTTAGACAATACACGATTATATTATTATGTTATCTGTTGATTTTTCTTTAGCTCTACTCTTTGTTAGAATTTTAATATCCTTAGATAAACGCAGCAGACAAAATAAAGTCAGTGCTCCTATGGTCTTGGCTCTTGGCTCTAGGAACTTGTTATGAGTGAAAGCGTTCTCATACCATTGCATACTTAATTTTCTCTTGTAGATTGCCAGTGATTTGGCTGCACTAATGACTGACATTCAGTAAATTGTGAACGATTTTAACACATAAGGCGACTTTTCATATAGAGCCGTTGTATGCCTTAGAGTGACAAAATTGTTGTTGTTTCTTAGGGGATAGACATGCGTATCACAATTTTAGATGAAGTCGTTTCTATTCTGATATACATACATTTCACATTTCAGAATGTTGATAAAGAGCAATGTCAGAATTCGCTTGCAGGAGCCCAGAAGCTTCTCCTAATGCATTTCCAGAAGTATAATGACTTTAGATACATTAGCTGCTTGGCCCACAAGATAAGAGGAAGTTAGGAGTTTTGCGAGTGGTGCCGTTTGCAAACAACGTCACAGTTCTAACGCAGCCTTCAGTATCGACTCTAGATTTCATCTTACAAAACTGTAAATTCACTGTCGATTCATAAGGATTAGGCGGTTGGAAAAGCACCATTAAATGTGTATTTGTATGCCAAAATTTGAGTTGTAACCCTTTCAATTTTACTGGGCCTAAAGTGGAGTTCACACATCTAAAATTTCTATCAATTGCTCGCCGTGGTCAGAAAAATAAGAAGGTAATCTTAAGTTCACAGGACAGTTGCGTGCCGGCTACTTGTTGAATATGGGACAGTTGCGCGCCGGTTGCCTTTATAAAAATAAACAATGTTTATACGTAAACTGCAGACGCGATAGGGCTTCGCCAATGGGGCGACTGTAATATAAATTATTTCTTCTTTCAATATGGCTCTGCTCCGAATGAACATTTCGCCAGATATGAATCGCCGGAATAAATTGTTTGTGTGAATCATTGTTGGAAAAGATGTAATTAGATTGGATTGTTCTACAACAGTTTATTTTATTTTTTCTGAATTTGGGTATGTCTTGGGTTCGTTTTGATTAGTTCTTGTTCGTTGAGACCCCGGGCCGCCGTATCGCAGACTCAGCATCCAACTACTGAGCTAGCTACGTCAGCTACGAGACCGGTGTAAAGCTATTCGCTACACCCTAAAGATATACTTATAATGTTAATTCTACTAATTTAGAGAGAATCTTCTTGGTTAAGGACTTAGGCATTTGGTTTGATTCTAAATTGAACTTTTTGGATCATTATACAGATGGCTGTAAACAGTGCATTAAAAATGTTAGGTTTTATGACTCGTACTTTGAAAGATTTCAGTAATATATGTTGCAATATTCATTTAGTGCTATTGTTGGATCTGCAGTGGAATATGCAGTTTCAGTATGGTGCCCATACTATTCTCCCAGTAACAATAAAGTGGAACAGTGCAAAAAATCTGGGATTTATTGCATATAAATTGGTGTAACGAACGTCGATTTACCCTAATCCTTTACTTACTGTGTACTCTGCATTTTCTTCACCTCCTGTTCATTAGCTATAACCGGGTTCGCAGTACCAGTGTGTTGACACCCTAATTTCGACGTAAAATAATTTTCTTTCCACTTGGGCAATCATCCATATTTCGCTACCTAGTTAAAAACCACTTTATGCGTCTTACCAGTACTTACTTTCTATTCTCAGGTATATTAAATATATATAATTAAATGAATATAGGCCACATGAGTGATGTTTAAAGAAAATAATTGAAAGGGAGCTTTTTTTATAGTGGCTAAATTTATTCGCTTATTTTTTAATATGACCTCGTATCTACAGCGTCAGACAATCAGAACTGGCACATTAAAAGAAAATAACACTGGTATTATTAATTAGACACTGTGCATTTTTTTCAGTGTAGCAAGTTTCCTAGAATATTATATTTTACTAGCCAGTCAACAATTATGGAATACTAAAATAATTTCAATCAGCAATATTCTTTTCCGCCGTGAATTAATTAAATAAAATAGGAAGTATGATAACACTAATTATTTAATGGGATACTCTTTTAATTATCGAATACTACAGCAATAAATGTTTCCCAATCTACAGGCACTCTACGCCTCATCATTTAAATTAAACTTACTATCTAACTTGAGCACTGAATTATTTTACTGAAATATTCATGAATTTCTAGCCAACAGGCAACGATAACTGTTTTCAAATATACAAGCAATCTACACATTATGATTTAACCTAAATGTATTGTCTAACTCGAATGAAATGATTTACTGAACTACTCATGAATTTCTTGCCAACAGGCAATGCTAAGTGTTTCAAATATACAAGCAATCTACACATTATGATTTAAAACTAAACTTACTGTCTATCGCTTAATGTTAACTCAGAACCTGCCGTCGTTGCTTCCCTTGCTCTTGTTTTACCATCTTATCCCTTGACGAATGACGAAGTTCCACCACGTTACTTTACTTTACTTTTCGAACCGTTGACATGAATTTACTTAGTTTTATTTCCACGAGCTCTTAAACTGAAAGGCACTACTTTCGGTTTGGTCACAACTAAGACCATAGTATCCACTAGAAAATTAAGATTTTAACTTTTTAAACTTTTAACTAAATTTCGGGATAGCGACCCGCTACCACTGGTATTTCTTATAAAATTTTGGATTTCGCCATAAGGACCTACTACAACTGAATATGAGAATAAGACTGATTTTTCTTCGATAAGGTCATGCTTTTATAGCCGGATTTTAACGCGTTTTGCCCCCAGAAAAATCCAGAATCTCCGTACACCTGCATCAAGAAACACGTGATGTTACGCAACTTTGCCCTGATTTCGGCGAAAACATGGTTCGGGTATTTACCTAGCTTTGGCTTTTAGTGCACACGCGTGTTCAATGTTCAAGAAATCCTTATAAGGTAATACTGTCTTTCTTTCATTTTAATTCGCTGGACTGGAAATTAATACCGCCCTGACCAATGAGGTTCTTTTTAGAGCAAGGTTTTTCGAGGGAATCTGCATGAAATGCTTAACTAAGTGAGGACTAGTCCGCGCTTAAAACCCAGTCTAGTGAACTTTGAATTTCCTGCCGATTATTGGGATTATAGTCCAAGGGTAAGTGACTTTTCTAATATTTACTTTTTGAACGATTAAAATTAGATTAAAACTTGTATTTATCTTTTGTTTAAAACACAAATTGTTGAAACATTTCTTAAAATAAATCAGGTGTTGGCCCTTGGTTTATCACATTGGGTATAACATATAATATATCTATGATGATATTATGCAACTTTTAAATCTTCACTCTTTGGATTCTAGACGTCAATATTCTGATTTATACTCCATTTAAAATAATTAATAATATGATCAATTATCTCGAATTACTGCAGTTGGAGGGACTGACTCTATGTTACACAAAGGTCTTAGAGATTCACACACATTTGTTACATATCATAGGACTAACTACGGTGTAAATACTTCATTATGTCGAATATCAAAATTGACAAATGAAAATACAAATAAAACAAATATAGATTTATTTAATATCAAATTTAATAAATCAAAAATAATTGTTATGGACGCTTACAAGACCTAAATGATTGTGAGTTTCAATCTGGGTGAATAAATATTTTCTTTTGTTCTTTACCATCTAGGTAATTATATTATTACAAATGATATTAAATAATACTGAATATATTTTATTTTTAATTGTTAATAATTTATTTACTACTTGTTAAATAGTTGTAAGTTGTTGTGCAGTATTTTGTGGCTCTTTTTTGTAAATGCTGAAAGCGTTAATAAATATTCTATTCTATTCTATTAATCAAGTATCAATTAAACTTAAATTGTTTTTTTCACGAACTGTGGCTTAAAATGTATTATTTTTAGTGATGTGCATATTTCAATATTAATAAATTATTCTTTTGTGACTAGTCATTTTAATTTTTGTGATGGCTTATTATTTTCTGTTTGATACCTTGACTTTAAACAGGTGTCCCCTAAAATGTTACGCCTATGGTGCGCCGCCGGGAGAAACCTGGCGCAGGCGCCTCGTTGTGGGCGTACAAAAATGAAACATTTGGCGTGCTTCGGCCGCCATCTTCATTGCTTTTCATTCATTAATTTATCCCTTCGTCACGTTAATATTTCTAATGTTGGCATGCAAACATTTGCTAATTTATGAATGACCTACTGCGTTTATTTTTTTTATATGTCTGTGGCAATAGCAGTCTCAGCAATACCAAAGTCTGAACTAGAAAAACAACCAACTGTTAGAGCAACAAAAAATATGAAACAATTTAGCATCTCTAAGGTTAGATTTTATCGCAGGCTTGAAATCGCCGAATTGATCCGGAAGAATCGATTCGAAACTCCCATATCGATTAGATCGTTGTTTGAATGATTATTCAAACAACGATTAGATTCTTTCGATGCAGCGGCTCAAAGATCGATTCACCACTGAATCGATTCGATTCTGGCCGTCCCTAGCCGGTGGATACTCTCTGCTGTTTTGCTCTATGGTGTTCTGTTCTTCAGTTCTTCCTTTTTGTTTATTACTTTTTCGATCTCAATGTTTTGCACTCTGTTGATATCATTGACAAGGGAAGGGAGTGGATGGGTAAAATCGGCAGCTATTCTGTTACGGGTTGGCTCCACGATTTGACAAGCGTCAGGCGTAGTCAAAGGCTTCACGCATTCTCGAGCAGTGGCGTTTCATGAATATTTTATTATAATCCCAGCAAGCATATGTCTTATTAGGTACATTCTCGTCCCTAAATTATATGTGTTATTTTATACTCCATAATACTTCTATTACTGGCTTAAATCACAAAATGCAATGAGTGAAATATAACAAATATATTTCCTTAAAAGATGTACGCCACTGCGCGACAGGCCATTTTCAAGGGTAATTATGTGATTCTTATTAGCAATCATGACTGAAAATGTTAACAAAGCTAATATAAAATTGCAAAGAAAGGCAGTCTGAAGTATAGTCGCAATCATATTTTGAAATAATCTATATCACAGCTCACACAAAGAACATAAATAATAAATATTAGCGTCAGCAAGAACTAGGTGTAGAATATATTTACCTGTGAAAAGTAATTTCAGGCTATTTTCGGTCATTGCGACTTTTACAGCCATAAGAACAACCAAACACTATATTGTTACGGACAAAATGAAGTATGTTGAGAGTTTTTCACAACAAAAATCACCAAAATACACGGAGGTGCCGCTTTGAATGTCTGGCTCCTATTAATGGCGTCCGTTCGATTTTTGTTCACACGTACTGCGCGCAGCCGTAAAGCGAGATTATCTGTCCACTCCCTTCCCTTGGTGTTATGTTCTATGCAATGACGTTTCAATTCTTTGAAATGTCAATGCATTCCTGTTCATACGCTTGTACGGACAGCATCGTTTCTCGAGTTTAGCGAAAAAAGTTAAAGGGCACGTTCACAATCCCCCTAATATTGTGTTGTGTCGTGAGGTTTTCGGTAAGTTGAGCATTTGGGTTCGCTTTTTTGTGTTTGATTTGCTTCTTAATAGTTTAATTTTGCCCTTTTTCGGTTGCTTTTAGGCTAGTTTGTTTAATAGAGGGTTTTAACAGCTAGTTTTATAAAATGAGTGACACAGGGGGGGTGGAGCCCCCCCTAGTTCTTTCAGTAAGGCCTTCAGGCCACAATGCCAATATTCCCAATTTATTAGTTACTGAAAATTCGGTAAATCATATGAACACTTTTCCGACTAATAACCAGTTAGAGATAGAAAAAAAAGCTGATAAAGTAAACAACATTCTTTACTCGCCTACAGATAAGGGTCCATTTTTTTGTATACCTGGAAACAACTGATAAAGTAGGATTTAACATAGGTAAATCTAATAATATTAAGATTGCAAGAGACATTTTTAATTTAAATCTGACCGATGTTTGCAAAATATATAACAAAGGGTTAAATAGAATTGCAATTACATTCTTATCTTATAAGGCAGCTAATGCATTTGTTAATAATAAATCTCTGTTAGAGAAGGGTTATTCAATCTTTATTCCATTCAATTTTGTTACCTCAAAGGGTATAGCGAGGAAAGTGGATGTTGATTTATCCGAGGAAGAATTGTTAAATTCATGTAGAACTAATGACGACATTCAAATCTTAAATGTGAAAAGACTGAACAGAAAGGTAGTTAACAATAATACAACCACGTACGAGCCTACGGGAACCGTGTTGTTTACTTTTAAAGGGGTAAGACTACCCAAGGCAGTAAATTTTTTTTATCTTGAGTTTCCAATTTCTGTATACATTTCGCCAGTCACGCAATGTTTTCGCTGTCTTCGGTATGGTCATACGCGTAAGAATTGTAAAGGGAAGGAGAAGTGTTTTAATTGTGCAGGGGAAATTCATGCGCAGGAGGGGGAAGATTTACTGTGTGATCCTTTTTGCTTTTATTGTAAAGATAGCCACAAAACAACATTTAAGAAATGCCCAGAATATCTTAGGCAAAAAAATATTAAAGAGCTTATGGCTTTTGAGAATATTACGTTTTTCGAAGCAAGCAATCTTTGCAGGAAGTCTTATATTCCTAAAGGGGATTTTATATATAATCCTGATAATTTTCCCAATTTAAAAAAGGGCAACAATTTATCTTTTTCTCAAAGAACTTCGGATTCATTTATAGATCCAGTAGATAGGCGTGGACATTCCTTCAGAAATAGTCCTACGAAAAGATCTTTTCAACAAGTGGTGTCCTCAGATTCTAACAAGAAAAGAGTCATACAAAAAGGATATGACCGTAAAGCTCATGAGGAAAATCTATTCTTCCCGAATTCTAGAACGGAAAAGACTTCATCACCAATTCAATCTTCTCAACTATACCATAAAAATGCAAATTTAAACAAGCCTACAGATAGTGCATCTTCAAGTTTATATGACAGTACACAACATAACATTATTAATTTGACGCATATTGTGAATTTTCTTAGAAACACATCTGAAACTAACAAACAGATCTGCAGAGAACTGCTGCGGACCGAGCTACGACCTGGGTTCTATATGGACTTGGATCGTGGTTCGGAATCCGATTAGCAATGTTAGTGAACTATATAAGAATTTTTCTCTTCTCTTTGCTTGCTTCACTCTCCACTCTATACATTAATTCATGGCAAAAAAAGCTAACTTAAAGATTATTCAATGGAATATTCGCAGTGTTCACTCAAATAGAGATAATTTATGTAAATTGTTATCGGAAGAAAATCCTGATATTCTATTGCTTAACGAAACATGGTTAAAACCAGATCAAAATTTTCATTTAAAATTTTATAATATTATTCGTCAGGATAGGCCAGATGGATACGGGGGAGTAGCAACCTGCATTAAAAGTAATGTTATTTACACGGTGGTTAATAAATTTTTGTCCGACACAATACAATATATATCTATTAAAATAGGGGAGTTTTTTATAATTAACATTTATAGTAGCTCTGATACAACATTCGATTTAGCTTTTTTATATTCTCTTCTTCCTAATACGGCAGATCAAAAAATAATTATTATGGGGGATCTAAATTCACATCATCCTTTATGGGATAAAGCACCTGCCAACAAGGGCGGGAAAAGTATCGAGGAGTTCATCCTTAATAAGGATCTCGTTATAATGAATGATGGTTCTAATACCCTATTTCAAAACTCCAATGCTAAAAAGAGTGCAGTAGATTTAACAATTACCAGTGGTCAGTTAGCAATATGTTCCACCTGGAAAGTCATATACGATAATGGGAACAGTGATCATTTTCCTACTTCTCTTTTTATACAATCTAATAATATTAGCCATTTAAAGGGTTCTCGTATAGGTACTTACCTGTTAAAAAATTATAAAAAAGCTAATTGGACTCTTTTTCATGATAAAGTGCTCACTGATATTGTATTAAAGGATGGTACGTTCAACTATAATGAACTTATAGAGATTCTTAACTCAGCGGCTCTTGAGTCTATTCCTAATAAATGCTGCGGCATACCTGGCAGGACTGGTAACCCATGGTGGGACGAAGAGTGTAACGCATGGGTCGGAGAAAGGAAAGAGGCTATTGCAAACTTTAATAATTTTCCAACGTCTGACAACTTCATTATAGCAAAAAAGATAATAGCAATCACAAAAAAGAAATTAAAGTCAAAAAAGAGGATCAAATTCATTGATTTTTGTCAGTCCTTAAATAGAGATTCTGATATTTCATATGTTTGGGATAAAATTAAAAAGTTTTCTAATGTCGCGAAAAATACTTCTAAAGACCACATAATCAATGATAGCTTGAAAATCGCTATACTGGATAGGATGGCGTCGTTCAATATTGACCCAGAATTCCAGATGGAACAACCTGATTTGGACAATGACTTTCTACCTTTTAACATTCATGAACTAAATAGCGCCTTGCAAAATAAAAAGCTGTCGGCCCCTGGTATGGATGATATTGCCTATATTATGTTTAAAAATTTACCTTTTAGAGCAAAGCAGGAATTAATCAATTGTTATAATCGTTTTTTATTGGGAGATACCATTCCTGACGCTTGGAGAAAATTCAATGTAATAGCATTTCTCAAACCAAACAAGGACCCAAAACAAACAAAGAGTTACAGGCCTATAGTGTTGTCGTCATGCGGCTGTAAAATTTTGGAAATAATGTTGAAAAATAGGTTGGAATGGTCATTAGAGCATAAAAATTATTTTAGTAAATTACAATTCGGCTTTCGTAAGGGCAGAGGAATTTGTGATAATGTCGCTTACCTTTCATCCTATATTCACAATGCGTTTCTTACATCGGATTCAGTTTTAGCCATATTTCTAGACATTGAAGGTGCTTTTAATAATGTTAATATCTATAAGCTATATAATAAAATGAAAGCGTTAAAAATTCCGGTAGAAACAAACAACCTGATACATAAAATTTTACGTAATAGACTGGTCTACACGAGAGGAGACGATGGTGTCTTTCTTGGTCCAGTGTTGGTTACAAAGGGAATTCCTCAAGGCTCGCCTTTAAGCACAATTCTGTTTAATATCTATATTGCAGACATTTTTAAGCTCAATTTGGGTAATGTACTTGTAATGGGCTATGCTGACGATTTGGTGATGTTTTTAAAAGGCGCAAATATAGAAAACATGTCTTCCAAAATGGCGGAAGCGCTCGGAAAAATTGATGTATACCTCAAAGAAATTGATTTGGCGTTAGCGTTGGATAAATGTGAGGCAATGTGGTTTACCAAAGGGCCTAGAAAGATAATGCCACCGGCAATTAAAATTAACAATCAATATATAAATTTTAAATCTTCAGTAAGATATTTAGGCATATATCTACACAAACATCTGAAATGGGATGTACATATAGATTATGTTACAAATAAAGCAAAGAAAGCTCTTAACATTTTAAGGGCAATTTCTAGGGTTTGGTGGGGCGCTGACCCTTCAACTTTACTGGTAGTATTTCAGGCTATGGTAGTGTCTCATTTGGATTTTGGATCGATTTTTATGAAGCCAGTTAGTCATAGGAGTCTAAACAAATTAAACATGATATTTTATGAAGGGCTGCGTATCTGTCTCGGTTGTATGAGATCTACTCCAAGGTTGGCGTTGATTGCGGAAGCCTCTATGCTTGATTTGGAACAGAGAAGGAGAATGTTAACTGTACAATTTTTATCTAAAATTATAAGTATTCAAAACCATCCCACTCTGAATATTATTTTAAATAGTCGCAGATATATATTACATAAGAAAGGCGTTTTAGAGTTATCAAAAGCGACCTATTTAATTGAGATGGTTAAATGGTTTCTACCTTTCGGTAACATACTACACAAAACTCCGAATTTTCCTTGTTTTGAAATTGATTTTCAAAATTTGATAGTACCAGTCAAACTTTTAGCGACAAATCTAAGAAAGGGTGAATTAATGATAAAACAAGGGTTTAATTTGGAGATGGATAAGTATCGAGGGGTATATACTTTTGTCTATACAGACGCTTCAAAAAAAGATAAGAAAGTGGGTTTTGGAATATCCATTCCAGAATTGAAATTTAAATTTTCATCCAGGCTTAATGATAATTTGTGTATTTGCAAGGCGGAAACAATTGCTATTCATGGAGCTATAAAAACTATCATTAATAAAAGAATAAATAAAGTTATTGTATTCAGCGACTCGAAAAGTGCTATTCAAAAAATTAATAATAACCTATTTAGTGCTAAAGCCGATTTCTGGACATTGAGAACCAAAAGATTAATTCTGGAGGCGAATAAGAATGGGTATGATATCAGGCTGGCCTGGATCCCAGGGCATGCAGGTATTCCGGGAAATATGGAGGCGGACACTTTAGCCAATGTTGGTAGAATCTTGAACGTACCTAAAGCGATGGATTTAGATCCCAATGAAATTACTAACGTCATTAAAGCAAACTTAAAAGAAAAATTTTCAGAACATTGGTCTGCAATGGTGCTTAATAAAAATTATAGATACTTAAAGGTTCAATCGGAATTTCCATGCAAAAAATGGTTTTCATGCTTGCCTTATGTAGATAGAAGACATATAACAACCGTTATTAGAATGCGAACAGGGCATTGTTTGACTGGAGAATTTCTGCATAAGTTGAAACTCAAAGAGAGTCCTTATTGCGAATGCGGTAGAATCGATGATCTTAATCATATATTTTTTGAATGTCCTATTAGGAGCATCGCAAACTTAAACTTGTATAATGAATTCATCAATATGCACTTTCCTGCACCAATTTCTATATATGGGATTATATCTAAACCATGCTTACAAGCAACCAGTTTAATCATTCAGTTCTTGAATTATAATAAAATTAAATTATAATGCTCAACTTGTAATCCTTTTTTTGCTTCCAGATTCTCAATGTGTACTGTTTATATATGTGTCCAATCTCCTATGTTGTGTTGTCCAGACTAATATAGCCCCCTCATCGTTACAATTTAGTCAGCTTAAAAGCAATAATAATAACCAAGTGTTGACAAGTTTTAGCGTTACGCAAGAGTTTAATGCAATATGATTGGTGGCCACGATATGGTTTAGAGCCAGTCAACGTCGAGGTCACCCCCTAATCGTGCTGGCAAATTGCCTTGCAGCAGTGCCATAAAACAAACAAGAAAAGAAAAGAAAAAGAAAAATGTCAATGGTGGCTATGACATGTTTTCTAACCTAACATAAAGAAATACATTCATATATAAACAAAGTGAATATAAAGAATACCTATACTATTTATACCTAATAATAATAATTTAATTGAGTTTGAAATACATTTTAATGGAAGATATTAAGTTATTCATTGCCCATCAACTGGGGATCAGCTATAATGAAATAGAGAAAAACCTGTACCTTGGAAGTCTCGCGACGGCAAAACATATTGATACACTAAATAAAATTAAAATAACTCATATCCTTACTATTGATACCTGTCCTCTACCGAGAAATATTTTGGAATTAAATCATATCAAGACCAAATATATACAGTTATCAGATTTACCAAAAGAAGATTTATTGAATCATTTTGATGATACATATGTCTTCATACAAGAAGGTAATACATTAAATCAATTTTAATTACATTAAAAGCATGGGTCTACAACTTTGTCATAGCTTCGCTTCATCTTCTTTAGTAACTTCCTTTTTAGGCCTAAATCATGGTGCAGTTCTTGTACATTGTTATTTTGGTGTTTCGAGAAGCGCTAGTGTAGTGCTTGCTTATATTATGAAGAAATATTGCTTAACTTATCCTGAAGCCTTTGAAAAAGTTAGATCAAAAAGAAGTATTATTTCTCCAAACCAAGGTAGATTGTCTATAATTGTTTTATTATTGTGTTAACCCTGAAATATCATAGTTGGTAAATTTTCACTTATCATTCTCATTTAATATTAAGTTTAATTCAAGGATTAATTATATCTACCGACTCATCTATACGCTATTATTATTATTATTATTTAGTGACGAAATGAGCAGAGAACACACTATTTAATAAGTACTTTACTTACTAATATAAAAGTTAATATTACATGAACGAGGATTACAAAAAAAGGGAATGGGGATCAGTATTTTAGATTTAATTTTACTTATTATTAATAATTATATACTGCAGTCTTTGTTGGTAGGCTTTGTCACTCAGCTGAAGTTATATGAAGAGATGGGATATAGAATAAATACTTCGAATATGAGATATAAAATTTTTCGTCTTGGTATGGCAGCGGACAGGGTGAGAAGAGTAAAAATATTACCACAGAATTTTATGGATCTAATCCAGCCAGACCCTGGCCTTCCTCAATCTCAGCCTGACCCCAATGTTTATAGGTAATTGAAACAACCATCAGTAGCTCAAAAATAAGTGGAAATGTTTAAGGTATTGTCGCAATTTTCGTTCGCTTTTCATAATTTTCTATTCATAGGTTGCTGTTTTGCAAAACCAAAAGACAGACAATAACATATACTTGCTTATTAGAAGGTTCATAAGATATTTAATATTTATTTGCCGAAGCACTTTTATTGCTTCTAGAACATTAATTAGAGAAGTGTTATTAAAATATTGTGTCCTTATTAAATTATAAGTTCATGTTCACATGCTCTTTATGATTCAGAGTACCCAGGTATACAAAAATAACCAATTATTGCAGATGCAAAAGGTGTCGCAGGGTTCTAGCTTCAGAAAGCAATTTGATCTTACATAAGAATAAAGGAACAAGTTGTACGAAAACTCACTTTATTGAGCCTATGGCCTGGATGAATGTAACACAGGTAGGACAGATTTTTTTATATCATTTTTATTTTATTTATTTATTTATTTATTGGTGCTAAAAAATACAATACTCATACAAAAGCCAATGCAATAGGTAATAATAATAATAATAATAATAATAAGCCTTTATTTCCAACAGGTTAAATACCCAATTACAGGAAATTCAAAGTATATATAAGAAGAAGTTATATAAAGAAAAAGAAGTACTTATAGTATATCTTAAGTAAATTACAAAATTACAAAACCACAATAGAAGACTACAAACAAAATATACAATAGAAAACAATGAAGAAAGATCAATTTAGCGATGTTCAACATTTAATCTCCGGCATCGACCGTGCGCATGTGATTTAAAATAAAAGTTAAATTATCGTTGTGAATGTCACACGTGTCACCAATGGAATTAAAGTTCTTACACATAAAGTAAATTGGACTATGATATAGTATGTTGGATCGGGCGGTGTCCAAGTTGAAGGCAAGTCGCTGTCTGGATTCAGGGCGTGGTACACGAAAGGAAATTCTTTGTAAAAGAGAAGGACAATCGATAATGTTGTTCAGTAACTTAAATAGAAATTTTACGGATTGCATCTCTCTCCTTTTCGCAAGAGGCAGTTCGCCATACTTCGTGAGCAGTGTATAAGCCCCTTGCAGGGTAGACACCATCATCCTTTAGCGCCTGGCACTTAAGGAATCGCCGCTGAACTGATTCCAGTAGTTGAGTGTGGCAGTCGTAGATCGGGAACCAGACAAGAGAACCATAGTCCAGCCTGGACCTGACAAAGGCGTAATAAAGAATTTTGGCAGTTGCGGTCCTTATAAACAGTTTGCAGTTTCGAAGCACAAAACCCAGCATCCGTGATGCTTTTGAGACAGCGTCATCAATGTGAGGAATAAAGGAAAATTTTTCATCAAAGGTGACTCCGAGATCTTTAAAGCTGCTACTCCTGGCAAGAGTTGTCCCATTAGCTAAGTAATTGACGATATGTGGATTATTAATGCGAAAGTAGCTGGTAACATTACACTTAGCGACATTTAGATTAAGTCTGTTCAGACTGCACCAATGGCTTACAATATCGATATTCGACTGCAACAGAGCGCAATCGGCAGCGGAATTTATACAGGAAAATAGCTTTAGGTCATCTGCATATGCTAACCTTTGGCAGGTGAGCATAGTGATAAGGTCGTTAATGTAAATGTTAAATAGAAGGAGACCCAGATTAGAACCTTGAGGAACTCCCGAGGTGGAGGTAAAGCAAGCAGATTTAAAGCCCTCAACCGACACATACTGGGAACGGTCAGTCAGGTAGGAGCCGAAAAGCTTTACTAAGCGATCGGAGAAACCAAACTGACGCTCAAGTTTATTTAATAAGATGAAATGATCAATCTGATCAAATGCCTTCTGAAAGTCTGTATAAACCACGTCAACCTGACCTCTATCATTAAGGAGTTCGCACACAAATTGAGAAAACGATGCCAGGTTTGTAGTGCATGATCTACCGGCAACAAAGCCGTGCTGCTCATCGGAAAGCATTGGTTTAACCTTTGGAAAAATCAATTTGTAAAGCGCCAGTTCAAATAACTTTGAGAAGTTACATAGGATAGATATAGGGCGGTAATTTTCTACCACGCCAGCGTCGCCCTTCTTAAAGATGGGACATACTTTTGCTTGCTTCCAGATATCGGGAAAAACGCCGGTGTTTAGGATAAGAATAAAAATATGAAGCAGAGGGTCCAATAAGGCAACAGAGCAATCTTTAACTAGAAAGCTAGGGATCAGATCAGGGCCGGAGGTAATTTTATTCTTAAGACACTTGCTTGCTGCCAAGATATCGCTGGCCGTGAACGCTGCTACGTCAATATAAGTTGAGGAAGCTTCAGACACAAAAGGATGCTCACTATGAGCTGAGTTTGTATAAACGCTTTTGAAATATTCACCAAAAACTGAGACAATGCTGTAAGGGGTGTCATAAGATCTGTTGGAGAATTTCATTGAGCGAGGAATTTGGGACTGGTTTTGTTTGCTTTGAATAAAGGACCAAAAATTACTAGGATCTGACGTTATTTTGTTTTCCAGACCCAGGACGTAGCTTCTGTAGGCTCTTGCAGTCTGCGCTTTAATGTCTTTGCGCAAGGACCTGACATGCTCTAAGTAGTTATTAGACTTGAGGGTTTTAAAGTCACGTAGTGCTTTTTCCTTTTTATAGATATTACGTATAATGTCAGCTGAGAACCATGAAGGAAAGCGTCTTTTACGTTTTACTTTCAGAGGTACTGCGTCGCGAAATATATTGTTTAATATGTCATAAAACACATTGCATGCAGAGTTGACGTCCTGCTGAACTATAATAGGTGACCAATCAGCGTTAAGTAATAGATGATACAAGAGCGGAAAGTTTGCCTTCCTGAAGTTGTATTCCCTTGTGTCGTCCTTGTTAACTGGTAAGTTATTGTGAGAGGATAGGCTTGCGTAAAATTTAAAGGATAATGAAGGATGATGGTTATCTTCCGGAACAAGAGGTGCACCGCTGTTCAATACAGCGACATCAAAGTTTGCAAAGGTCAGATCCAAACAGCGAGAGTTGCCATTAACGACATTGTTGAACTGCTTACAGTTAAGAAACTTAAAAAAGTTAGTTAAAAGTTTATGTTTGCCATTGGGACACGCGGGGTTTTCATTGATAGTTGGTACGTTAAAATCACCTAAAATAATTACATGTTTACTGTAAATTGCATCAACTGTTGAAAGAACCTCGAAAAAATATTCCAATTGCGCAGAATCGATGGTGGGAGGAATATACAGTACAAAAGTATACAGGAAGAAATGGTTAAATTGAATTTTACACCCCACCAAGTCAATCTCCGGCACCTCATTGTGGACCACTGAAAGGTTGATAGTCTCTGAGTGAAAATGGTTAAGCACTCCCAACAAAACTCCACCGCCCCTAGATGCAGCTACGAGATCAGTTCTTCTATCCGAGCGGTGCATTACATATGAACTAGGAAGGATTTCGCTATCAAATATATCATTTTGAAGCCAAGATTCAGTGACGAATATAATATCATAGCCGGAAGTGGACGCAGCACTGAAAAAGCTATGTGTCTTGGTACATAGGCCGCGGACATTCTGGTAGTAACATGTAATTACGCTATCTAAGGAGAGTGAGGAGGCTGCGCCCGCGTCTGGTTTTTTATTGCTATTGAGGGACTACCATTAATGTATTTAATGAAAAGATTATCCTCACCATTGTCCCTGCGTGTCCTTAACTCTTCCTTGACTTCATTAAGTTGGTTCAACTGAGTCGGAGTTAGGTCAGACTCGATGTATACCTTCCTTCCTGAGAACTTGCTCCTGTTCTTCAGCAGAAACTCCACATCCCGACAGTCATCCAAAATGATCCGGACTGGCCTGCAGCCATTACGGTTGGGCTTTCCAACTCTAGATGCCTTTCTCACAGGGATGTTACGATTCAACACTTCATTTAGCAAGGTAGAGATCTCTGCTAAATTTGACGGGTCCTCGGACGGTTCAGGCTTTAGGTTAAAAATCATAACATTCGAATTACGCTTTTGCCTTTCAAATACCTCCTGGATAACAGTGCTACTAGTAACCGGCTGAGAAGGTGGTTGTGGATAATGTGACCGTGGCATAGTGGACAATAGCTTAGAAGATGAGGTAACCTCGTCACTGAGTGCGTCCAATCTTGCCCTAACCCTTTCAAGCTCGTCAACAACAGAGGGCAAACCAGATATTTCCGCTTTCAGAGCTCCGACGTCTCTTTCCAGGGCTCCCACACGGTCGATTAATCCCAATAACTGTTTGACATTGGAAAGGCAATCCTTACAGTAAAAAGGCAACGAGCTTTTACTCAACAGAACAGCCCTTATTTCAGTAGCGCTAATATCACAGCAACCCTGACACACCACGTTCTTACAGTGATCGCAAGGGTAGCCAAAAACCTCTCCATTTCTTTTTGGTTCCCTGTTTGTAACAACAGTCTTACACTTATAACAAGAGCCCGTCATTATTCAACAGCAAAAGCCGTATTATTGGCGTTAAGATACCAAATTAATAGTCGCCAAATCAGTAAAACAAATGACGGGCCCAGGTGAAACGTACTATATATATATAGACGACTCGACAAAACGTTTCATCTGATAAACAAAAATATTTATCTGCCTATTTCAGGTGTTTGGGGCGATGCTATTGTTCTTGAGGAATGTGTTCAAAAATAAATTGTTTTCCTTTGTTACTTGCTATTGTCCTTATTAAATTGATGATTTTCTCACTAATTATCTGTCAAATGTAAAATCTTCTTATTGAAAACTGCTGGAGATCACTTCTCACACCTGTCACAGAAATTTCAGTTTTTTAAGATGAAAACTACTATCACAAAATTGAATAAAAACGGGAGTGCACGTCTTCTCTTGTATATCTTGCTTTGTGATTTTTATACACAAAAAAGTAAAATGTAATTAAAAAAAAATACTACTAAAAGACATAATAAAAAAAAGAGATTAAAATGTGACAATACATCCAATACATCTAAAGCTTCAACACACAAAACAACATAAAAACAAGTCATGATGTTGATAATAGAAGGTTATTAAAACTGGACTGAAGGCAGTCCTCGAATGAAAAGAAGGCATGTTTAATCAAAAATTCTTTGACTTTGAGCTTTAATGAATTAAGCGGCAGATCCATGATGCAGACAGGCAAGGCATTAAAGAAATTGATCCCGTTCGAGACCAAGAAAGCCTCAGATATGGTGTCACCAAGGAGTTGTTATTTCTGATGTAGTGTTAATGAGTATCAGCATGAGTCATAAACCTGGAAAGGTTTTGCTTGACAAATACTAGGCAAACCAGAATATATGCACATGGCATGGTAAGCACTTTCAGTTGTTTGAAGTGTAGCCTACAGCTCTCTCTATAACCCACATGAGCTATCACTCTTATACACTTGCGTTGTAATGCAAATATTTTAGGCATATGCGCAGAGTAATCCCAAATAATGAGACAGTAGGTCATTATAGAGTGAAAGTATCCAAAGTAAGCAGCCCTGAGTGTGCAGGTCGACACTGAGCCAGATAAACCATGGATAAGGAATAGGCATCTTGACAATTTGAAGGACAATTCCTCAATGTGAGATTGCCAAGTCAATCCTCCATCCAGAGTGATGCCAGGAAAATTTCTGTTGGATCCAGGCCTAGTTGACAGGAGTTAAGGTCTCTAAGGGAGAATATTATATATTGAGTTTTGGCCTCATTAAACATAGTCAACTTGATATCGCCCATGCCCTTAGATTAGTACATGATTCGTTCACTGTGAGAGCAAAGTTAGATACACATGAATCAGCAATCGAAGATGTAGTGTCATCAGCATACAGACAGAACGTAGAGTCATGATCACAGCTGGGCAGATCATACACTAGAAAGAGAATAGGCCCAAGAACCGTACTCCAGCATTAAGCTCCGAGACCTACCAACCTCAAAATAGACAAACTGACTTATATCTGTCAAGTAGGACAGTAGGACTGGAGCCATAGACATCTTTAGTTATATGCCTATGACTGGAGCAGCTTAATACTATTATGATCAAATTTATAGTATTCGAGCTTCTGAAGAAGTATTCATGCTCTACCCAATCAAAAGCACTTGACAAATCATGAAATGTGGCATATGTAAGTGTAAGCCACTCTCAAAGCCCTCAAGAACCTTACATACATCCCTGACTGTCTAGCCAGTGAAGTGTTGCTGCCTGAACCCATATTGTTTCATGTAAAATAATACTTTTCATTACTTATTTATTTATTTATATATAATTACAATTCCACAAAGTGACCTGTTTATTAAGAGCCTATACCTATAGTATAAGATTTATGAAAAAAGTTTAATACAAACGTAGTAAAATGATCTTTAATTTTTTCCTATTTTTCAACTGACCATATTATATACAGAGTTATAAAATAAAGTTACTTTTTAAATGGAACATCCTGTATTTTATTATATTTTTTGAATATAACAATAATGATCTTGTAAAATATTGCTACCTTAAGAGATATAGGGTGTTTAAAGTGAGAATTTATTTTTCGGAAATACTCAAGATATTAAATTGGCATAGCCAGCTTTTCGAGGTCGAAAAATATATTTTTTTTAAGTTTACAGATTGCATAAAGCGCTAGATACAGACTCATAGAAGAAAAAATTAATTCTGATACTTTTTACCTTTGACAATTGGACTCGTAAAATAAATTTTAATGATATTGTTGTAAAAACGTTCTTTAGACTTAACCGCATTTAAGCACGCCACTGGATGAAAATGCAAGCCGTGTAAGAATGTAAAACGCATGCGGCAGTTTAACGTTCCATGATTCTAGAATCGGCGATTTGGAATTCTCAACCGACTTTCCAATCGCGCGAAAATTAACTCCTTCGATTTTCGATTGGTTGTGCACGGTCGAGTGGGAATATCCAGTTTTGAAGCGCGTCGCTAAAATTAAAATGAGTTGCAGTTCAGATCCCGGAAAGGCAAAAAGCAAGAAATCACTTTGGGTCAGCGCCATCGTTGATCTTCAGGAATCCTAACGGGACTACCAACTCATCCATTTAGCCCCTAGCACCATATCTCTGAGGAATTTATGAGATTTTCCGAGATTTTTGGCCACTAGGGACAGCCAAATTTTCGACATCTCGAAAAAGAAAGGGCTCTAGAAAGCTTACAGACGAGTGAAAGAAGCCCCGAAGCGAAGGAAAAGGCATTGTAGGACCAGCACTCTCAACTGGTACCGAATCAGCCTCCTACCGAATTTATTGAGTTTTTCTGAAATTTTGCAACCTCAGGACTTGGACGAATTTTTGACAATCTCGAAGAAAGCAAGGGCTCTAAGAAGCCGCATGTGATACATAGTACGCCTTGGCCGCTCACTGTAGCGGTTCCGTTGAGATGAACATTTTGAACTGAAAAACAACCTATCATATTTTATGGTTGAAGAAATCGAAATGTCAAAGGTACAAAATTCGCCGGA
>MU194202.1:6518-20057 GCA_016904865.1 Pissodes strobi | reverse complement strand
CAAAAACATTTCATTTGACCTATGCAAAGTTTATGTTCAAGAATACACAAACATAGCAATGTGTTTCAGATGTTGTAGATACGGACATGTCGCCAAATATTGCACTTCAGAAGAATGTTGTCATAAGTGCAGGGGAGCTCACGAGGGTAAGCAATGTACGGCACTAGAATCAGCACTAGAATGTCCCAACTGTAGAAGACTAGGACTAGTAGACCGAAACCATACAGCACGAGATCAGGTATGTCCGGCATATCAAAATAGAATACGTAGACTAAGACAAAACACCAACTACCATAGTGATGACGATTTTTTATCCCAGGGATAGCAACTGTGCCTCTCAAATCAAACAAAGCTTTTAAGAATATACCAAATGGTTTAAAGTTTAGCTTCATTCACCAAAATGTTCAATCTCTTGGAAATTGTGTGGACAGAATTAATCATATGCTTGAAGAACATGCAGACTGTAAATGCATTTGCCTTACAGAACATTGGAAAAAGAAGGAGCAGTTGAAAATGCTTGGTATTAATAATTTTAGACTGGCGTCAAGTTTCTGCAGAGAGGGAGGATATGGCGGTGCAGCGGTGTACCTGTATAAAGATATTAAATTTCTAAGACGAAAAAAGTTTGAAGAACTTTCCGTGCAAAGTGTTTTGGAGTGTGCTGCTATAGAGTGCCAATTTAAATCTGGAAATATTATTGTTGCAGTTATTTACAGACCACCAAAGAGCGACATAGAATTATTTTTAAATAAATTAGAGACCATGCTTGAGCAAATAATACCTGAAGATAAAAAGGTGTTTATTGTCGGAGATTTTAATATAGAAATACTTAAAACAAATAATTTTCGAATACAATTCCTGTCAATAATGAGTTCTTTTGAAATGTACCCAACAATTTTAGAGAACACTCGGATAACATCAACATCGCAAAGCTGTATAGATAATATTTTTACAAATGTTTCTAAACACATTATATCGAGTTATGTCATAAAAACAATTATATCTGACCATACAGCCCAAAAAATTATACTTGATCATAAAGTAGATTCTGTAAAGAAATGTTATTTTAAAAGATTTTTTACGGAGGTAAGTAGAAAAGAGTTTTTTTATATACTAACACAACAACAATGGCAAGATGTTTTTGAGGTAGATCCAGTTGATGTAAATAAACAATGGTCAACTTTTATGAACACTTTTCACCTAACCTTTAATCAGAGTTTTCCAAAGAAATTTTTCAACCCTAATCATAAATCAAATAATTTATATAAAGATAATGAACAAATAAAAATCGTAAAAAACAGGTTGTATATTCTATTGTTGTTAAAACGCCAAAGTAATACTTATAATGACATGTATCTAACTGTTAAAAAGGAGTATGATGAATTGCTAATAAGTGAGCGATCTAAAAGTTATGAAAATAGATTAAAAAACTCTGATAACAAAAATAGGTGCATGTGGTCTATTTATAGGGAAATAACTAACACTTTTAGGGCGAATGACAGTGGGATCCCTGGAGAGGCTGAAGAAATATCAAATAAATTTAATACATTTTTGCTTACATCAATTCCAGAGCTTATACATAATATACCTCATGTTGAGTGGACAAGTAATATCCGGGAAAACAATAAATCCATGTTTTTAACACCCGTTACTTCTTATGAGATATTAGAGTTAACCAAAAAAATTAAAAATAAGCATAGCTTCGGAGATGATGAAATACCCACAAGTCTCATTCGTCAAATTATTCCGGCGATCACAAATGTCATTTGCTACATAATAAATAACTCACTCAGAGAGGGTGTCTTTCCGGAACCTTTGAAGTTGTCAGCAGTCAGGCCTTTGTATAAAAACAAAGGTGATAAGGGTGATATCAATAACTATAGGCCTATCAGTCTGCTTCCTGGATTCTCAAAGTTGTTTGAACTTGTCACGTGCAAGCGGCTAATGAATTTCATGAAAGAGTGTAATATTTTTTCGAACAACCAACATGGATATCTTGAAGAGCGGTCAACTCAAACGGCTGTTTTTCAATTCACTCGGGCAATTTTGAGACACCTGGAGGAGGGCAACATGGCTCTTGGAATGTTTTTGTATCTTTCAACGGCATTTGACTGTCTGGATAGAAAAATACTTTTACAAAAGTTGAGGCTTTACGGGGTCAGGGGTCGCGTCTTGGAGAGGTTTAGGTCCTATTTAAATGAACGAACTCAGAGAGTTATAGTACAAAGGGATGGGATTTGTTATAAATCGGAGATATCCCAGAATACAGTAGGTATCCCACAGGGAAGTATTCTTGGACCTGTTTTATTCATAATTTTTTTAAATTACATTAACTTTGAAATTAATATCCCAAATTTAGAACTAACCGAGTATGCTGATGATACCAATTTATTGCTGGGTGGTTCAGAAATCTCTGAACTTGTTCAAAATTCTGAAAGCATATTTTCACTAATAGAAACCTGGTTCAAAAAAAAATAAATTATGTTTAAATAAAGGAAAAACTAATATCGTGCTGTTTAGAACTAAATTAAATAAAACACCAATACCAGAATCAATTATAGTTCACGATCATAGGCTCACGTTATGCAGCAGCACCAAATTTTTAGGTATCCATATTGACGAATTTTTAGATTGGTCTTATCACATTGAACACCTCATTAACAGACTCAATAAAATTTGCTATTGCGTCCGCTTAGTTACAAAATACCTTAATGAATCAGCTAGGAAGTCACTGTATTTTGCAAACTTCGAAAGTATACTTAGATATGGTATAATTTTTTGGGCTTCAAACTTTAGGGCACAAGATATCTTTGTGATTCAAAAACGTATGTTAAGAATAATTTATAAAATGTCTCCCTTTCAGTCATGTCCAGGTATTTTTAGAGCAAATGATATACTTACCATATTTGCATTGTACATAATGGAAACCCTTTTATTTGTATTTAGGAATAAACATATATTTAACTTTAATCTTGACCGTACTTACAATACCCGAACAAACAATATTAGTTATCCTGTACATAGACTAACATTATTTGAAAAAAGTCCCTATTACATGGGAATTAAATTATACAATAAGTTAGACAATGTTATAAAAAATATTAATATTGAATGTATTTTCTAAAGAAGTGTAAAAAAATTGCTTATTAGGTTGGAGCCCTATAATATTGGAGAATATTTAAATATGTAACAAATATTATAGATTAGTTTGTAGTTGTGTACTTGCACAAGTTAGGATTAGAATATTTTTATATGACGCAATTTCATTTTGTGTTTGTTTGTACATTTGTTGTATAGATTAATGTAATTTGAAATAAAGAAATAAAATAAAAAATAAATAAATAAAATAATATCTTAAGTTTAAGGAGAAAATGAAACAAATTTTAATGTGTAGTGCCTTCTATTCTAACGAAGAGTATTTTAATTATGCTAATGAAAGATAGTTTATATACATTTGTGTACTGTTTTTAATTAAGTTTTTTAAATTTGTTGTAAAATGACTTTTATATTATATTTTATAGTTTTATTATTTGACGTGCGTACATTGCAACCATGAATAAATAATCTGAATCTGAACCAGTCACAACATTAAAAGATGTATTACTAATTTTAAATTGAATTTCTGTTAAAGTTACATTTGACATTGGTGTAACTGTATGTGTTAAAGCCATCAAATGTTTTAATCCTAATATATACTTTTTACGCGAAAGGACCTTAAAATATATTCTGCAGCTTGTGCCGTGTACGCCCTCCACCTCTGTCATTAATTAAACACCTTCAGCAAATTTGTGACAAAAAAAGGTGGCTTGACGTAAGGTAATTA
Organism: Pissodes strobi; assembly: GCA_016904865.1. NCBI lineage: Eukaryota > Metazoa > Arthropoda > Insecta > Coleoptera > Curculionidae > Pissodes > Pissodes strobi. The sequence continues at coordinate 16,234 of MU194202.1, read as the reverse complement.
AAAAATGTCATATAATAAGTCTGTTTACCATTAGAAGGTTCAAAATCAGTTTTGGCCTTTTATTTTATTCGAACCGTTGTCGGTACGGTAAGACGGGTAGTTTTCCCGGAAAGCAACACAACATTTAGTGGCGACCGTGACAGGACGGTAGCAGGCTTTTAGTAACTGTAAATGCTGATAAATAAACACCGGGCCGCCAAGGTTTTAGGCGAACGAGTGTGGTTTTGAACAGTTTATCGCAAACGATTGTTGCTCATAGCGCTTTTATCGTGCAAAATGGATCTTAAGAAGAAGCACAGGAAAGTTTTACGCGCTGCTTTTTCCAAGAAGGCAAGTGAACTTGCAATATTGTTTGGCGAGAGCGAAAGTAATATTGCGGAAATTAAAGTAGTTTGGGATGTTCTTCGAGAAAATTATGACGCGCTTAAAGTTGTCGATGGAGAAGTGTATGACTTGCTGTTGGAACATGATGCCTCTGAGGAAGAATTGCTCAAGGACATGGAAGGTAGTGAATTATACACTAAGAAGTATTTTGGCATGTTGCATCGCTACGAGGAGCTGGTGCTGAGGGACGCAAAGAGTGAGGATGAAGTTCGGCAATATCAAGGTAACGCTTCAGCTCGGTCATCAATTAACCTGCCAGGTAAGCGAAAATTCAAGTTACCAACTATTAAATTTAAAGTTTTTGATGGAAACATAAAAGAGTGGTTGCCGTTTTGGTCACAGTTTAAAAAAGTGCACGATGATACGGACATTGACCCTGAGGACAAGATAGATTATTTAATTCAGGCCACTGTCCCAGGAAGTCGTGCTCGGCAGCTGGTGGAAAGTTTTCCTGCCATTGGTAAAAACTATCAACCGATAGTAGACTGTTTAACTTCTCGCTTCGGACGGGAAGATTTGCAAATTGAAGTATATATTCGTGAGCTTCTTAAATTAATTTTAAATAATGCAATTTCCCCAAATAAGTTGGATCTTGCAACGCTCTATGATAGGTTAGAGACACAGTTGCGTGCTTTAGAGACTCTAGGTATAAAATCAGAAAAATGCGCAGCTATGCTTTTTCCCCTGATAGAATCATGTTTACCGGAAGATTTGCTACGAGTTTGGCAGCGTTCGCCAAATAGTTCTGAATTTAGATCGTCGCAAAATAGCTTGGGGGGTTCTGTACATCCAACAATGGAAGAGAAGTTAAATGGCCTTATGTCTTTTTTGCAAAATGAGGTAGAAAATGATCAGCGCATAAAATTAGCTTCGGAGGGTTTCGGTTTGAAGCCATTAGTCGGGCAAAGGGAGTCTGGGCGCGAGGGTACAGTAACTAGGCGTAAATTTGAATCTTTAGAACAGGGGGTACCCACAGCTGCGGGCCTTGTCAATGTTAATTCTAAAATTTTAAAATGCGTTTTTTGTGACAAGGCTCACGAAGCTGCTGATTGTTTTAAAGCCCAAAAGTTTTCCCTAGACAAGAAAAAATCGATTTTAAGTGATAATAAAGCTTGTTTTTGCTGCTTAAAGATAGGGCATCAAGCCAGATTATGTAGGGCACGTATGAAATGCGTTATCTGTGGTAAGTCACATTTTCCCTTGATGTGTCCAAGTTTGCCGGCAAACCTACCGCAGAAAGAACCAAGTCCGCCCAAATTGGGCGATAATTTAGTTTCCAACGAATTAGTAAGTGTTAATCGAGCGAGTAGCCACGTTTTTATGCAAACTGTGAGAATACGGTTAGAAGGTGTTAGGGGTAGTCGTGTTCTAAGAGCTTTGATTGACACTGGTTCACAAAAGTCTTATATTTTGCAATCTACGGCAAGTTTTTTGGGTCTCGTGTCTAAGCGTCGTGAGAAGGTAATACATTGTCTCTTTGGGGGTTCATTGTCTGAACAACATCATGAATGCTATGACATCAAAATACGTAACGGCAATTTTAGTTTATCCGTAGAGGTTTTGGCGCAGCCAGTCATCTGTGCGGACATTCCACCAGTGTTTTATGGTGATTGGGTCAAGGAGCTGAATGCGATTGGGGTTAAATTGGCTGACCAGTCTATCGGTACAAGTGAAAGTGGAAAAATTGATATTTTAATAGGTTCCGATATAGCTGGTGTTTTATATACAGGCAGAAGGCATGTACTGTCTTGCGGGCTTGTGGCAGTTGAGACGTTTTTGGGTTGGACCTTGATGGGTAAAATTCCTCTGTCGCAGCCCTGCAGTACCACCATGGTCGACATAGCCCTTTTCTGCAAAGATGCGTCGTTGCCCCAGCTCTGGGAAATCGACATTTTGGGCATCAAAGATCCAGTCGAAAAGAAATCCCAGGAAGATGTAGCCTTGGCAACTAAAACAGTTTTCTTAGAGACAGTAGTTGTTAATAATGAGGGAAGGTATGAGGTTCGGTTACCGTGGCTGGAGGGTCATCCTCCCCTTCCCAGCTTATATAATGTTGCTAAAATTAGGTTACAGAATACGGTTTGCAAGTTGAAGAGAAATGGTCTAATGAAAGAGTATGATCAAGTTTTCCAGGAGTGGTTGACTGAAAATATAATCGAGGAAGTACCTGAGGAGATACCTGCGATGGTGGATGTCCACTATTTGCCGCATCGACCGGTCGTTAAGGAAGGCAGTACGACCAGGATCAGACCTGTTTTTGATGCGTCTGCGAAAGAAAAGGATAAGCCTTCACTCAACCAATGTCTGGATAAGGGTCCTAACATCATAGAGTTAATTCCGAATATTTTGATGAGGTTTAGGTTAAACAAATTGGGTGTAGTGTCAGACATTCGGAAGGCATTTCTGCAAATCAGTCTCAACGAGACTGATAGAAACTTTTTGCGTTTTTTATGGGTTGATCCCGAAGGTCGGGAAAAGATTTTTCAACACAGGCGTGTGGTATTTGGTGTAAGCAGAAGTCCGTTTTTGTTAGGGGCAACCATTGAATATCATCTTTTAGAGTCATTAAAGAAATGTGCTAGTATGAGTACATCATATAGTGAGGAGAGCATTTTGCTGCTATTGAAGAGTTTTTATGTCGACAATTGTGTCACAAGTGTATCGAACGACGACAGACTACAAGTGTTCATTAAAGAGTCAACTGTTCTTATGAATGAAGCAAAGTTTGACTTAAGAGGGTGGGAGTTTTCGGGTCAGGTGTGTGATACTTCTGATACTCTACCTCTTACTGCGGTTCTGGGAATGATGTGGGATAAGTGTGAGGATACTTTGAGGGTTAATGAAGCATGTTTGAAAGGCGTGAATGAGCTTGTGGACAGGTCCATAAGTAAGAGAGTAATGCTTTCATTTGCACAAAGGATATTCGATCCAATAGGTTTCACAGCACCAGCTACCTTGTTGCCAAAGCTGCTACTCCAAAAAACATGGGAGAAAAAGTTACCTTGGGATGCCCCAGTGGATTCCGAGATAGAGAATGAGTTTCGTCGTTGGTTGAATGAGTTATATTTTTTGCCAGAGATTAGGATACCTCGGTGGATTCACAGAGACGATTTTAACAGCGGGAGTCTTCATGTTTTTTGCGATGCGAGTAAGGACTCTTATGCTGCAGTTATATTTTTCAGAGGAGTCTTCGAGGGAAAGATTTTTATTCGTTTGCTGGCAGCTAAGTCTAGGATAGCCCCGTTGAAAAAGATATCTATACCGCGTTTGGAACTTTTAGCTGCTCTGATTGGAACAAGATTATTTGCTTCTTTAAAGGAAGAGCTCAATTTTGATCAGGAGGTACAGTTTTATTTTTGGAGTGACTCTTCTACCGTTTTGAGTTGGGTACGTCGTAGGGAAAATTGGGGGACATTTGTGGGTAACCGGGTGAAGGAAATTGTGACTCATACGTCTAGTAAAGATTGGCATTTTGTCCCTGGAGTTTTGAACCCAGCGGACCTTCCTTCCCGCGGTTGTTCCCCGAAACAGTTGTGTAAGTCCAGATGGTGGGAGGGTCCGAGTTGGTTGTATGAAGAGCCAAAGTTGTGGCCGCAAGTTGATTTTGTATGCGATGAGGAAGAGATTCAAAAGGAAAAGAAGAAATCTGTTATTACGCTTATTAATTCCGATTTTTCTTTGGAAGATTGGCATTTTTCATATTTCTCCCAGTTCACCAAGACTTTGCGGATGGTTGGGTGGCTTTTCAGGTTCCTGCATAATATTAGAAATCCGCCATCAAGGTTGCAAGGGGAGCTTTCTGTAGAAGAACTCGGGAAAGCGGAGGTTTATATTTTAAAGTTGATACAACATGAGTGTTTTAAAGGTGAAAATGACCCTCGCTTATGTAATTTAAGTCCTTTTAAAGACAAACGAGGCTTAATTCGTGTATGCACTAGAATCAGTAATCGAAAAGATGCTGAGCAATTCCGGTTTCCTGTAGTTCTGCCGGCGAAGCATTTTCTGGTGGTTAGGCTTATTTTTGAGCAGCATGTCAAATCTTTGCATGTGGGTACACAAGGACTAATGGGTATTATACGCGAAAACTATTGGATTCTTGGCGGACGACGAGCTATCAAATCGGCTATTTCAAGTTGTGTCGTTTGTAAGCGACAAAAAAGTAAAGCATTTGTGGTAAGTTTACCTCCCCTTCCATTGAACCGAGTACGCGATGCTGCTACATTCGAGATAACGGGGGTAGATTTTGCGGGGCCTCTGTTTCTTAAAAATGGGGAAAAAGTATGGGTGTGCCTCTTTACATGTGCCGTTTACCGTGCCGTACATTTAGAATTGTGCACGGGATTATCCACCGCGAGTTTTATGCAAGCGCTTAGACGATTTATAGCGCGTCGCGGTCGGCCAAAGACTATCTATAGTGACAATGGTACAAATTTTGTCGGTACCGAGAATGTGTTTAATAGACTGGACTGGGAAAAGATAACCACAGATTGTAGTATCGATCGCATTTCGTGGCGTTTTAACCCCCCTACCGCTAGCTGGTGGGGCGGTTTTTGGGAAAGACTAGTGGGCGTTTTAAAGCAAATCTTACGCAAAGTTTTAGGTCGGGCCTGTGTGTCCTATGAAGCCTTAGTTACGATTCTGTGCGATTGTGAAGCGATCATAAACTTGCGACCACTCACTTATGTTTCTAATGATGCTGATGAACTTACGCCACTGACACCTATGATGTTCTTGAGAGAACAAGTTGGCGCTGGTGTCCTTGATTGTGACATTGTTGACACAACATCTTTGTGTAAAAAGATTCAACACCTACAGAAACTGCGAAACGATCTGAGACAGAGATTTCGCACGGAGTATTTGGGACAGTTAAAGTCCTGGAATTCTAATAAGCCTGGCAGGCAAATTTCTATAGGCGAAGTGGTGCTTGTGGGAAATGATAATGACAAACGTCTCCAGTGGCCTTTGGGACGTGTTGTTGAGGTAATTCCAGGCAAAGATGGACAAATCCGTCTTGCTAGAATTAACACTGTTAAAGGGTCTTTGTTGAGGCCTGTTCAGCGCTTGTATCCCCTAGAATGTAACTCGGCACAATCTGATGTGAAGAGCAATGAACATGGTATGTCTTCCTCAACGGAGAAGCTAGAAGCCAGTGCAAAGGATCTCCATTCTGGTCCGGAACTAGCCAAAAACGCGGATGAGGGATTGGGAGTCATAATAGACAGAGTACCCTTGCCTAGTTCTCGGGTGACGCGTAGTGGACGAGAAAGTAGAGTGCCGAGGAAATATTTGTAACGGGTATTTTTGTCTTGTTTAATTTAAGGTAGTTTTAGGTTTGATGGCGCTTTGGCGCAATAATGGTTTTATGCTAAGTAAGCTAGGACGTCTTACTTTGTTTTTGTGAGTCACTCACTTATGTTATCGTGACTCAGGTGGGAGGATGTTAAAGCCATCAAATGTTTTAATCCTAATATATACTTTTTACGCGAAAGGACCTTAAAATATATTCTGCAGCTTGTGCCGTGTACGCCCTCCACCTCTGTCATTAATTAAACACCTTCAGCAAATTTGTGACAAAAAAAGGTGGCTTGACGTAAGGTAATTAAAAAATGTCATATAATAAGTCTGTTTACCATTAGAAGGTTCAAAATCAGTTTTGGCCTTTTATTTTATTCGAACCGTTGTCGGTACGGTAAGACGGGTAGTTTTCCCGGAAAGCAACACAACAGTATGCTTAATATCAACGTTGATATTATTATTAATAAAAATAAGAAGTCCATCATTCTGGTTAAGGGTACTATTGTTAAAAAAGATAGTAAATCCGGGAATGATGAATTGATCTGGTAAAACGTTGTTTCTTGTCTCTCCCAATATTAAAATGTCAATATTTTGTTATTTGATATACAAGCATATGAGAAATACCTTCCATACATAACAATATACATATAAGTAAGACCTAGCCTTGTTATGAATATGATTATTTCACAATACTTACAAAAATTACAAACCTAGATCTCAAAATCAAAAAACCCACTTCTATGGTCACAAGTAATGGATTTTCGTATACCTTCATTTACACTCGAGTTACACAGACGCCTCAAAAAAAAGATGACGGGGTTGGATTTGGCATTCATATCCCCAAAATTAATTACAATTTTTGATCTAGGCTGCCGGCTGAAATATGCATATCCGCAGCAGAAATGATAGCGATAAGTGATAAGAGAAACAATTAAAGTAGTGTTATCTAAAAAGCTGTCTAAAGTAATATATGTCTCTAAAAATAATCTGGTTTAGAATCCCCGTCATATGCGAAATCATGAAATTTTTGCAGTATCCAGTTCAGTTACAAGTTGGGAAAATTTGGTCACCCATTCATTTATTGCTCCAGGAATTTCAGGCTCTCCATTGAATGGAGCCTGATTCCATATTGATGATCCTTGTGTTTTGTCAAGAATTGAAATTGCATGAAACATCAATTTCAAGAAGTTCTTATTGGTGTTTGCTGCTAGGGAAGAATGATAGTCATCATCAATCAGCCGACTCCATGGGAATAAACTAACCGTACCTGCTTGATAATAATTTATTAAAACCTTTCTTAATCTTATTAGACTGTCTTCAAAACACTTCCAAGCACAAGAAACTATAATAGCAGGTAAACTTTGTCCTGATATGCTGGAGAGGTGAATTAGACTTTTCAGAGGAATCATCCCGTTATGTTCCAAGTGCAGCAAACATCCTGCTCTCAACAGGGAGATTGTAGATTTGTCTGGAGTCTCTAGACTAGAAGCTTTATAATATATTAATAAAATATGCTTCAATATGGTAACAGCCCCTGGTGTGCCTTTTTGAAGTGAAAATTGAAGTTGTTTTAACAAACTATAACGGGGAGGGACAAACAAAAAAGTATGTTCAGTTAAAAATAATTTATTAAAAGATTGCAACCCTCTTCTCTTAATAAAACTGGCAACAGAAGTGGAGGTTTTTGTGAAAATTCTCATCAGAATCAATGCAAGCCATCCCATGATATTGACAAAATTCTGTTTGTCCTCCTCTTTTGTTGAATCTGCCATTCCAAGTAAAGTGTTGTAGAATGTTGCTGTGTCTCCCTGAGTTGTTGTTCGTTTTATGCAATGATCTGCAACAGGAAAATAGCCAGCTGTCCCTATTTGCTCATCAGAGAGCTTTGTCCACATCCCTTCATTAGGGCTTGTGATCTTGAGTTGTCCTTTTTCCAGGTATGTCCCGAAAATAGTTTTAGTCTGTCCGGGTATTTGAATTCCTCCCAATAACATGAGTAAAACATCAGACGGTTTTGCTTTCCCCATATCCCCCGTTATATAATGGTTAAGGAAAATTTTTCCCACACATACACCATCTTCTAAAGAAGTGCCAGAATAACAATAAGGTGCAGTTAATATATCTTCATTTTTTGTATCATCCCATTCTTTCTCCACGTTAGACATTTTGTTGATAGTTGTCGGTATACCAGCAACATCGAAAGATTTGGGTTGTCCGGCCATGATGAATTGTTTAATACTGTAACAAGAGGATAAATTTACTTTTATATTACCGTTAATAATGTTTTCAGACTCACTTAGTGCAATCACGAAACTTCAAAATTAAAATTCACGTTCAAGATATTAATAGCATCATAATACAACATCTTCAAAGATTTAAAAAAAAACTGGAAGATGCCAATTCAAAATAAAGGCAAGTCTTATGGAAAAATCCAAAAGGACTTTCCCGTGAAAAAGTGGTTTAATCAACCTACATTTATACACAGACGACATATAACTACAATAATAAGAATGCATCCGGATCATTGTCTGACGGGTCAACATTTAAATAGAATCGCCATAAGAGAGCGGAATGTTTGAGGATCTGAATCATTTGTTTTTTGATAGCCCAATTTCTAAAATTCCGAATCTTGATGTATACAAGGAACTGATTAAACTTGGTTTAAAACCACCACTCAGTATAGATATGATCCTTGCAGAAATGAATCGAATAACCTTAACGTTGTTAATGAAATTCCTAAATTGCAACAAAATCAAATTATTAAACTTAAACTTTCTTTGCAGATCTAACACCGTTTTATATTTATTTATTTATTGATTCACTTTACAAACACCCAGTTGGGTAATTACAAGTAAATGTCTAGGTTTCTAACTTAATTTATAGATAGTAACATGAGGTACAAGAATAAATTAAAGATAAGTTAAAAATAAAAAAAAACAGGTTAGATAAAAACATTTAACACTATTCGAAAACAATACTCCTACTGAGAGAGCACAGCCTTTAGCACAGATACCCTGGTCTCAAACACATCAATCTGGACCCATTGCAAAACCATATTGGCTCAACATCATATTATTGATTGGCAACAAGCTACCTGTTTTTACGCTAAATAAATTATTATTTATAATTCTTAGATTAGGTTTTGGTACATTGAATCTTACATAATGTATGAGATGACAGTCTTTGTACTTAGTAAAATTTACAATAGAAAAAGTAATGCCTGTGCATTCCTTCTTTCCTCCAATGTTCTAAGCTTAAAACCCTCAATCATTGCCCTATATGAGACCAGATATGGGTATGCATTGTGCTGCCTTACATAGAGATATCTTAGGAAACGTTTTTGGACCTTCTCGATATTAGCCTTGTTCACATCTGCTGACGGCGTCTAAATTTGCAATGCATACTCCAGGTGCGGTCTCACGTGAGCATTGTATAAGCATATGGTTGTTGTTAATTTAAAATCTTTACTGTTACGTATTATGAAGCCTTATATGCCTTGTTTGGTTGTATATTTGGTAGAAACACATCCGCCTACTTTCACAAATTGGGTCCTGTTAGTGAAGTATGACTTAAAAAATCTGAAGACATTCTGTGATGCGCCGAACTAAACAAGTCTCTCAAGTAGAAGGCAATGATTCACCTTGTCGAACGCCTTTTCGCAGTCTGTGTATATCACATCTAATTGATGTTTCTTTTCAATGGCTTCAGCCACACTCTCTGACAGAATCATAAGATTTGTGACAGTTGATCTGCCTGTTAAGAATCCGTGTTGACATAAGGATAATTTTGATTCTACTTTATTATAGATATCACTATACAAAATTGTTTTGAATATTTTGGCTACAACGTTGATCAGACTTATAGGCCTGTAGTTGAAAATGTCATGAGAATTGCCACTTTTAAGAACTGGGGTAATGACAGAAGTTTTTAATGCTTCAGGGAACTTATTTCTGGTTATTGATAAGTTAAAAATGTGTGTGTTTGGCATATATATATATATATATATACAGTGTGTCCACGGATTGAGTTCGCAAGAG
>JAEQML010066355.1:0-20058 GCA_016904865.1 Pissodes strobi | reverse complement strand
ATAGAACTGTAATTACTTGACTTAACCTTTTTGTACGGCGTATATTAACCTTAATTTTATGCTTTTACCGTAAGTCACATAATTACTTGCCTTATTTCATTTATTAACTTGCTGATAAATGACTTTAGTTCAAACTATAATCTCATACCGATCCATTCTCTCTAACATCATAATTTAGTTTCGTAAGTAACATAATTACTTGCTTCATTTGTTTTATTAACTTGCTGATAACTGACTTTAGTTCCAACTTTAATCTCATACTGATCTCTTTATCATAATTTAGTTTCGTATGTCACATAATTACTTGCCTCATTTGTTTTATTAACCTGCTGATAACTGACTTTAGTTCAAACTATAATCTCATACCGAACCATTCTCTCTAACATCATAATTTAGTTTTGTAAGTCACATTATTACTTGCCTCATTTGTTTTGTTAACTTGCTGATAACTGACTTTAGTTCAAACTATAATCTCATACCGATCCATTCTCTCTAATATCATAATTTAATTTCATAAGTCGCATAATATCTTGCTGATAACTGACTTTAGTTTAAACATTATCTTATACCGATCATTTCTCTCTAATGTAATAATTTAATTAAGTAACTCTAGAAGGCAGTGACTTTTTTGTAGCTAATGTTATGATAATCAATTGATTTATTTTTTCTTACTGTAATTTTCATACCTGTTTGAGAGCTACAGACTTTAAAGCAACGTACTGCTTTATAGGCCTACACTAAATATCATATAAGGTGGTATTTTTTCATTTTACTGATCATCGTACCTTCGCTTATCGCTTATTACACCAGAAATAAGATTAACTTTTTGACAATTTCAAGGAATGGTCAATAAAATTAATAAATACGTTCTTACATGTTGTTTAGTGTAGGCTTATATAGCCATACTTTGGCTAAAAGCCTGTAGCTTTCATACTAGGCAAGATAAAGGGAAACACCATGGAGCAAAAAGATAATAGGAAAAAGTATATTTAACTCGAAAAAGGCAGCTATAGAAAAATAAAAAGTTAATGAAAAATCAGCACTTTTTCATTTTGACTAGAAAACTTATAGACATTACTTTATTGATCCATCTGGTACATGATCTGGAATGCCGAAGTACATTCAAAAATTATGAAGCCTTCAACTGGATCAAAATATTAGGTGCATCATATTAGTATTATCTAGCTTTTTTTAATGATTTCATTAAAATAATGTTTTAATAATATTGAACACGTTTGTAAATATTTTTTTCTTCAAACGTCAGTAAATCCATCATTACTCGACTGTGTAGGCGGCAGTAAAGTTTCGTTTTTCCTCCGCCGGAGCTTTACTTTTCACTTTTCCGCCGGCGGAGGTAAAAGTGTTGTCATATCAACATAGATACAATACAAACAAACATCAAAATAAGCGTCAACAACTCAAGAGTTATTAAACTAAAATTTGTATTTATCACTCAATTTGTGACTGCATTTCTAAAAATCACTAATTTAGGAACAAATTGGTTATTATTTAATCGAACTTACTCAATAACTGCTTATCAATACGGAATTAAAACGCAATCGAAGACTCAATTTTAAAATATAATTATTGTTGACAGTGTCCACTGACAGCTTTATGTGACATTACTACAGCAACAAACTGAGCCTATTCACCGACACCGTACCGGTCTAAGCCGCCTTGCGAACCCACTTATCTTTAATAATTATTATTATTACTATTAAAAAGAGACGTTTTTGCATTAATTTGTCGACATTTGAAGAAAAAACAGCATATTTTATTTGGAGGAAAAGTTACTTTTCATGGCTTGCTCTCTATTACCAGCCTCACTCCGTTCGGCTGTTAAACACGAGCGCGCCATGAAAAGTATTACTTTTCCTCCATATAAAATAATATACTATTTTTCTAAACTCAAGTTTCTTGAGAAAGTCATAAAAATTGCGATCGGAAATACTTTTAGGAATTAATACCGCCGGGAATATAGTTTCAAATCATTGCTGAATATTTAAACTTCTAAACCTGAAAGCAAAGTTATTCAACTACGTGACTTGAAGTTTAAGAACTATTCTTTTACTTCAGTTGTTCTGTTCTTAAGATTATAAGGTTGCATGAAAATTTCGCCTTGGGCTCGTTATGTGACTGAACTAATTAAAGCTTAGCTTATGTAGAAAAAAAGACTATGTTTCCTTTAATTAGTTGATATCACCGACTCACAGTGTTTTATTTGGACTTTCTACAAAATTATTTTAGAAGATATTTTTATTTTTTTTATCTGAATGAAATGAGGTACTAAAATAATATTTCAGTCAGCTGAGGTTAATATCAATTATATTCCTGCTTTGTTCACCAATTATGTGAAAATGTATGTAGTAGTAGTAGTAGTAGTAGTAAGGGTGGGGGGCCGAAGCCCGGTAAGTAGGCCTATAAGTCCCTTTTCACCGTCCCCGATCCGCCCTCCCCTACCTGGCTACTTCCAACACCCGGCCCGCACTGAAACGACCCGTCACCTTGATAAAAGTGAGGACGTCCTCCCAGTCCAGATCCTTTAGATCTTCCCGAGCACGTGTTGGTGCTCCCAGTATCTTCCTCCTTAGGCGCCTCCACCTATCACAAATTCCTATATAGTGGTATGAGGATTCCTCCCCTGTCCCGCAGTTCGGGCAGAGTGGGCTGTCCCTCACGCCGATGAAAATGTATGTAAACATACACAAAGAAAAGTTACCTGATTCAGAAAAAAAAATGAACTATCATGTTGTAACACAGAAGCAAAACAATTCACCAAAATAAACTGTCCACTGCGCTGGTCTACGATTCTCTATATAGTTCTCGAGCGATACGCTTTCGTATTCCCTCCAAAAAAAACCTCGCAAAACCCGACTTCAAAAATGTATGTCTTGTTTTTATCTTTTACATGTTTATAGGGTGTCTCAAAACTAAAGGTATAAGGGCTAATGAAATGATATTTTAAATAGGCGGGTTACATCACATGGGAAAGTATGTGTCTCAAAATTTGATTAGAACCAAAAAATATGAGCTACATACTATAAATCAAACCAAAACAGGGTTCAGTCATTATTAAAAAGATTTCAAATTATCAGTAGATACGCTTCTTTGGACACATTATTCAATAATGGGAGGTAACCAATGTTAATAAATTATATACTTAATTTATAGAAGCTTTAGAAGATGAGATTTATATCGCTCTAAACTGTAGATAATCCATATTATAGTTTATAATACTTAGAAATGGTTATTTACAGTTGGTAATTATATGTTAATAAATAGATAATGAAGTTTTGCTGAACGGTTTTTATTTGATATAGCATTTTTCTTTTAAATGATAAATAAATAATCGATGATATTTATTTACTTAAAACCTTTAAAATAATATAGCACACGTGAAGATGTCTCACATAGATCTTTCAAGATGATCAGCATTAGCCTAAACTTGGTTTGACTCCTTGAAGATGTGTTACATTAGCCGAAACCTTTACAATGATATGGCTCAAGTGAACGAATCATGAATTCTGGCAAATGACGTCAGGGTTAAGAATTGTATTTTTTATCTTATTGTTAGTCGTGAAATATATTAATCCTATATTTTTGAGGGGTGTACCAGATGTTTTTAGTAGGATTTAATTATATTTATTTATTTATCTAAAATCTTTAAAATGATATGTCTCAAGTGGGCGACATATATGACGTCTTAGGATGGTAATCAATAAACGAAGAGTTATAGGCTATATCCATAAAGATGACCTACATTAAAATGATATAGCACAAGTGGACGAAATCGTGACAGATGACGTCAGGACCGAAAATGTATGGCGGTATAAATTCATAATTAAGCACACTCAAGTCACCGAAAACCTCGCGGATTTCGTGCAATAAGCCTCCACCCAGAATGATGGTAGCAGAACGAACCATCTATATCTACTAAATAAAAGTAGTCATAGGCATATGATAATTTGCATGTAGGACTAGAATCCTATACGAAACAACTTCTTCCTTAACATGCTTAGAAATTTCATGAAATAATAAATATATGTATATCTATAAAGTATAAGAACCGTCATTTAATATCAAATAATATCTTACTACTGCTACTATCCGATTTGATGTAGCCTTGATACATCACTTAAACGAATATTCTCAAGCTCGGTAATGGATTAGTAGTAATTATCGTTGGACTGTATACGCTGACGCCATGGGTTCGATCCCTGAGCGACTCTACACATTTTTATTAATTAAAAAAATATATAATTAATATTTAGATATTTAGATGGAATATATAAATAATAATAATACTAGAATTCAAATTGGTATCAGTGAAGTGTTAGGTTAGTTCACGGATGCCATACCATACCAAAATGGCAAAGCGCAAGCCGATGCCATTTATCTTACAAAGTCCAGCTAGTTGACTGGCGTCGGTCCTGATGTTGATGACCTGACAACGCAGGATGGATGAGAAACTTAAATTTTTTAATGGAGATTTACACGTAAAAATGGTCGAAATTGCGGCAGAACTCTGCTTACATATCTACTGTATGTTTTCATAACGCGCAAAGGTCGGTTGGTTTTAATTGGCCAAAATAACTACTGCTTGTTCTAGTTTGCGACAAAAAATACTTCTCAAGGAACAAAAAAAAAACAAGTCAATTAATTGCATGTCAACCAAAAAAAAAATATATTTACTTTAACATCGCGTCGGTTCGTTATCTCATCTCTGATATAGTTAATACCATCTAATAGCGTTACAAAGTTGAATTTAGTTAGGACTAACAAGGCGTATGTACTTTAGATGAAAACAAGCCATTTTATCATTGTAATGCCAGTTTGTAACTACTCGCACGCAGTTTTAAAGGGCTTAGTTCTATAACATTTGGTTCGTTTCGAACAATCCGTTTTACGTTCGCTGATGAGAAGATTTCCTCTCGTAAAGTGTCGAGATTATACAAATTAAATTTACACGTTACTCGGGAATATAAAATTTTTAGTTTTATGGCTGTGTGTCATTCGTCTGTTAGGATGCTGGCAAATTTTCAAACAAAGTTGCAGAAGAAAGCTTGTATTGATGAGATAAGACAGAGCTGATTATTCAGAGGAAAGCGGCTATTAAGATTTATTAAACTTATAAAATATTGTCGGGATAGTTTTTATCCACGATACCACGCCTTGTTGAGCATGCACGAATATAACTCAGATTCGGGATCGATCTACGTCAGGTGAGAAGAGATGATAAAGAAAGTACTTCAGTTAAAAACAATAACAACGTCTATTGGTCAAAGACTTAATGATAAAACATTAACAATGTCTATTGGTCAGAAACTTAATACGATTATATTACATCCGATTACTAAGTTCAGGGCCGGATTTACGGCGGGCCAACTGGGACGCAAGCCCCGGGGCCCCCACATATTGAGGGCCTCCACAAAACTTGGATTCAAAAATGTTATAACAATGAGAAAAAAAATATATATTCTAATTGTGGAAATTTGTTTTTCAAATGTGAAAATAAAATTATCAATAGATATTTACTAATTGAAAGGGCCTCCACTTTTTTCATTGCCCCTGGCCTCCACATCCCTGCGTCCGGCCCTGACTAAGGTGCGGATGCTTTCTCGATTTGAGGTATATTTTTGAATTGTTTATAAGTCTATAGTCACTGTTTTATAAATATAGTTTTTGTGTTGTGTTTTATTTAAGGTTGCTTTGATAATAAGATCACTCGAATATGGCACTGCTCTTTCAACTACATGACAGATTCTACTTAGAAAATTATCTTTCTCAGAACTTTGACAAATTTATCATAGATTCGACTTTTACTACTGCGGTTATGTGATCGAGCCAAGCCCAGGTTTGGGTAAGGAGAAAAGGATAGATTAGAACCTTAAGCGCCCATGTGGACAGCCCAGGAGCTGGTTTTAAGTGAGAGACAAAAGCTTACCTGAACTGATGGTTCGCTAATGTATTTATATCATAAAAATTGCTGATCGTTGCGTGTTTAAGGTTCATGATCGCTCCCGCTGACTGCTCGCTTTGTTTATAGTTTGCCTTTAATGTTTATATAATCATTTCCAAGTTCCAGTTCAAACTTAGGACAGGGTGATATTTATTTAGTAGCTTATGTATTTTAGTAGTTCACACGTTCCCCCGCCATCTAAACGTTGGTCCCCAACATTAACAAGACCTCTATTGCTTTAAATCGAAAGCCCTCAATTCGAGAAAATCTGTCGTATATTAGAACATCACATTATAGCTATACAATACAAAATGTCTTCAGTGGTTTTGCTACTTTCTGATCCAGCCTGATCCTTTGTAACTCCCTCTAGCCTCCACTGCATCCTATGTCTTAGCAATGTTTGACATGTCTTAAACTGTTTGAAGATATCACACGTGAGAGTCTGCTGGAGAGACTAGTACGGACATGCACTGGTGGTTGGTATATACATGCAACAAAAAGAAACATATTTTTATAAATTGTCTTAATAATATTACAATTCTAATTCTAGATTTTTAAAATACATGGAACAAATAGTATGTGGAACTCCACAACATTTATCTATATTATTCATAAGACGGTCCTGTCTCCTAGTTATTTTACCTATCAATATTGAAGTTTTACTCGTCCTATTTCTACAACTATATTGAACAATGTTTATTTATACAGTTGATTGGCTAATAGGTGCCTATTAGTCAATCAACGTTTAGACACAATTTATCGACTTTTTATAAAATACTGATATATGTATCGCTATGATATTTTGTTCGCGTTGAATAATTCAGTCTGCATGGTATGCGTCCACCCCCTAAAAGTTGATATTTGGATTATCACCTATATCATAATCATAATATCATAATTTCGTAAATTGCCTCAATAATATTTACAATTCTAATTCTAGATTTACGAGATCCAAAAAAAATAGTTTATAGAATTTATTTCTTTCTAGAATAATATACACTAGTTATTCTATAATATTCAAAAGGACGGTCCTGTCATTATATTAATTAACCATAGTTCCTTAATTCTTATTTCTATATCTATAATATAGACATTTATCAAACTTATTTATGTATAAAGACGTTTATTGCAGTTTATTAGACTTCTATAATCATATTTAAAAATGTCCATCTATACACAGTCTATCGACTTTTTATAATATATTGATTTTCATACATGCATTCATTTTTTCTAATATAATTCTTGCTTAATTAATATTGTCACTTTGAATTATATCCTATAAATTAAATCATTTTACTGAGTTTGGCTGTTCATCTAACATGTTCTCATTTAAATACGGTCCTGTCTATGCAAATAATACTTAATATTTTGAATATTAATAGCATTTTATCTGACTGAGTTTTACGTGTTTACCTATAAAAATTTGCTGACTTTGTGTAACAAATTTCTCAATTTATTAAACTCGCTGACCTGCTTCAACATGCTGACTTTGTTTATAGAAATTAAATATATTTTCAACTATTCATATCATATGCCTTTAAGAATCTTATTATTTGTTCGTGTTATTGCCTTGCATTACGATCTGGTTTTACCATAGTACAAACAATATTTTTTATACCGTAGTTTTACGTTAATGATTTAATAAGGATATTCAAAATACATTCCGATATTATACTTGATTTGAATTAACAAGGGTTTTTTTTAAATAAAGTTAAACTATACGTTACTCTTTAGCAGTTCCTCTCTGTTTGGCTTTGTGGATGATAGATGGCGACCCGGCTGTCGGCTGGCTGATTGGTTATTGGCCAGGCTTTCCCTCTGGTAGGATTTCCATCTGGTAGGCGGTGACCTTGGTGGATTTTTCTGAGCTGTTCGGTTGGTTGCGAGAATCGTTCTTGGGTTGGTTGTTGACAGATGGTCCTTTCGGCGGATTGTTTCCTGTGTCGTGTCATGATGCCTGGTGTCATTTGCGGCTTTGCGCATCCGTCTGTCGTGGTGGATTCCTTGATCCTTGAAAGGTGCGGCAAAATGGCGGCGGCTTGTTTTTCTTGATTCTCAGTGTATTGCCATTAACTAAACAATACAATAAAATATAAGTATCGTGCCCATTATCTATGTGGTGATAATTATGCTGTGAAATGTGAAATTTTTGGTTGACTTGTGCCTGCAGATTTGCACATTGACCTGGAATATGACATCGCCTTGAGAAATTGACTATGTTAGACGCTTAATAATTTAAATGACTATGAGCTGGCACGATTTGGTCTAGATTATACTCGAAGGTTTGTAATTCTTCAATTATTTACTAGATTATCTAACTCGTTGTCCACTGCTACTGATATTTCATCCATATATCATAATTTCGTAAACTTCTTTATCTTCTATGAATCTCTAGTAGAAGAATGGGGAAACTTCTACCAGTGATTGTTCGGTTGGCTGAGTCCTGTATGCTGGATGGTGCTTTCTAATGGCTCCTGACTGGTCCTGGATTACGGCCAATGCAACAAGTTCTCATGGTAAAATTCGGTAAAGATAAATGCACATTATTTACAATTGATTGCTGCTTTTTCATACACTTCTTCTCTTCGTGATATTGCTTATATATACATTATACTTGTTTCTATTCTAATTTTCTTATATTAAGTTTTCCTTGCTTAAGCTGCACTTTATTCTATGTATATCTATGCCAATGATTACGTGACAAGCTTTTTCATTATTTCCTTATCTATGTATGATTCTCTTTAAACACACATTACATAAACATCTTTTGCTTATATATTTCTTAAATTATTTTACCTTATGTATACTTTTCACTTTACATAAACAGCTTTTGCTTATATATTTCCTCAATTATTATGATTCTTCCTTATTCTTCATGCTTTACATAAACACTTCTTGCTTATATAACATTTCACATCGGAACTCCGTTCTTCTTGATCTTCTGTGGTACCAAAATTTTTGCTTAGACTTCCTTGATCGTCAGTCGGCTATTTCAGTTCATATATATGCTCAAGCTTTCCAAACCTAAATTCTTTGCTGTGATTTTCTCATTTAGATAGTCTGTCTTTGCAATTTCATTAGGTCGGAGAACACTTTACTTTATAATTCTTCCTCGAATACACAGTTATTCTTTCCTCTATATACTCTCAATGCCCAGTTTCAATGGCACCTCAGTTTTTCTGCTTTTCTCTATAACGATAATCATGCAACTGCTCCATCTGCTTCTGCTTTATTTTGCTTATAGAGTTTACTAGTTTCCTCATAATATTTAGCCTCCTATATTTAACACTTAACACGACTTATTCTAGTTTGATTTGTCTTCATAAATCCTTTCATATGTACTAGAGTATATATATTGTATATTTTTATATATATATACAGTTTATTAACCTCCTAAGTATTTTTGTATGTATACTTGTCTTATTAACACTCGAGTTTATATTATGCTTATTTACATTGAGTTGCTTTCTGTTTCACTATATACAATATACAATTTATTATTTTCCTTATTTATATTTTAACCTCCTAAGTGCCTGTATATACAATTTTCTATGAGCACTTTGGTTTTATATTACAACT
The DNA here is from genome assembly GCA_016904865.1 of Pissodes strobi. NCBI lineage: Eukaryota > Metazoa > Arthropoda > Insecta > Coleoptera > Curculionidae > Pissodes > Pissodes strobi. The sequence continues at coordinate 10,520 of JAEQML010066355.1, read as the reverse complement.
TTTTACATTGAGTCTTTGCCTCTCACCTAATTTTTGTGTTTGTCTTAGTTTCTTCTTAGTTTCTCTTAATTTCTTCTTAGTTTCTTATTTTACTTGAGTAATTGTTCCATATATAATTATATATTCCCTATCCTCGTCATCTTCACTAGTTTCTCTTGCTTCCTGCCCCATTGCTGCCTTTATTTTATCCTATACAAATCTGTTGTATTGCTCCATTTTAATGATTCCTGATCTTTTTTAATTATCATTTGAATCAGCTGTTAATTTATTTTTGTTTCTTTTTCCTTGCAGATACGGACCTGTACCCGGTCGTACCATATGCAGCTTGATCATGCGGTTCTAATGCTGACCTTCCTCAACTAGCGGTAATCTCTTTCCTACGCTTGCGTTCACTAGACGGCGACACTTGGATTCAATGAACCTGTTACTTTTAGCGTCTGGTGTTAGGTGGCGACTTGTATTCTGCGATGATTTAATACATTAATGCGCTATTTGAATTTATGTTATATTGAAATATATTAGTTTTAATGGGTATATCTATGACTATTATATTGACTAATTGTTATGTTTAATTGACACTGCGATTACTGGCGCGTGATATGAATTTTTCAATTACAATTTAATTGTTTTTTGACGTAGATCATTGTTTTTTTATGTAAATCGCGCCCTGCACCATTCTGTCGGGATAGTTTTTATCCGCGATGCCACGCCTTGTTTAGCCTGCAGGAATAAAGCTCAGATTCGGGATCGATCTACGTCAGGTGAGAAGAGATGATAAAGAAAGCACTTCAGTTAAAACAGTAACAACGCCTATTGGCCAAAGACTTAATGATAAAACATTAACAATGTCTATTGGTCAGAAACTTAATACGATTATATTATACCCGATTATTAAGGTGCACATGCTTTCTCGATTTGAGGTATATTTTTGAATTATTTATAGGTCTTTAGTCACTGTTTTATATATAGTTTTTCTTAAGAGTTTGTGTTGTGTTTTATTTAAGGTTGGTTTGATAGTAAGATCACTCGAATATGACCTTGCACTTTTAACTACTTGACAGATTCTACTTAGAAAATTAACTTTCTCAGAACTTTGACAAAATTATCATAGATTCGACTTTTACTACTGCGGTTATGAAACTCCCAGACTTAGCGACCATGTGATCGAGCCAAGCCCACGTTTGGATGAGGAGAAAAAGATAGGTTAGAACCTCAAGCGCCCATGTGGACAGCCCAGGAGCTGGTTTTAAGTGAGGGACAAAAGCCTGCCTGAACTGATGGTTCGCTAGCTTATTTATATCATAAAAAGTGCTGATCGTTGCGTGTTTAAGGTTCATAATCGCTCCCGTTGACTGCTCGCGTTGTTTATAGTTTGCTTTTAATGTTTATATAATAATTTCCAAGTTCAAGTTCAAACTTAGGACAGGATGATATTTATTTAGTAGCTTATGCATTTTAGTAGTTCACAATATAAAATATGTTCTTAAGAGAAGGGTAGGAATAACCTTGGCTTTCAATTGGTTTTAAAATACAATATTTTTCATCTTTGTTTAAAAATACATAGATAGATCAGATTCTTGCTTGACACGAAGGAAAGTCTCTTTGTTAATTCTTAGGATCCAAATAATCCCAATTCGAGTCCCAGCATTGCCATCTCCGAAACTATACCGGATAGGAGGTCCATTCGGTTAAAAGCTGAACGCTTACTATTAAATATTGAAAAATTTCAAATACAAAATTTTTCGTATTTTTACTAGAAGGTATAATTTAAATTAGATGACATTTTCCCTACTCTACAACTATTCAAAAAATTTCATGTGTTCGAAGACCGAATTTATGTTGATTTCATAAATAAGTTTGCCGATTTTACCGCCCGCGATGGTTGGAACTAGAAAACTTACCAAACCTAGTGTTGTTGTTAACCAATAAATATAAATAAAATAAATATAACCAACAAATAATCAAACAGGCGGCTGAAAATTACGAGCTTGTCAAATTAATCCGCAAAAGTTTGTAATTTGCAAACTTCTATACGCAAAGTGTTAATTTTAAAGCGTAATTTCGAATATTCTGAAGGCTAACGGCTAAAAACATTCAACAAAGTCTTAAGTTAATTACGAAATATTAATTGGGGGGACTGAGAATGAAACTTTAAGCCTCAAGTATCCATGGACACGCTGTGAAAACAATACAAACAACTCATCCAGCTCTTAAAGGTCATATATAAGATAAATAAAAATAAACCATTATACAGATCAGTAATTCTTAACTCGTCCGAGCAAAACTCTTAATCCTCATCGATTTGAGGATCATTTTCGCATTTATTTTCGCTGCTCTAGCACGTAGGAAATAGATAAGACGATGAAGATGTCAAGCAATAATCAAGATGGCCGCAATGAAAAGGAAAAGATTAAGGGGGAAAAAAGATTTAGGCGATGGATGATTAAGTGTTTGATAGAACATTGTGGAAATGCGACCATTCAAATATTTATTAAATAGGAGGGGCTCTTACGAAAGGAAATTTAACGAATTCGAGGATATTTATGATTTATTTTTATCCAACTTTCCCGATATCTTTGCTACTTTCAGTGGGATTTGATATTATAGGAAAGTTTGGATTTCTCATGTTATATTTTGTTGATTAACTGCCGATAATAACATACCTCATTTGATTTTCCATGGATTCTGTTTTGGTCCCAAGTTAATTATGATAAAACCACAAAAAATACTGATAATACTAACCAAATAATTGCAGATATGTTTTTTGTTATAAAGAAATATTTAAATCTGAAGTATTTTTCATATAGTGTAACGGTCAGGTCAACTTTGTGCTATTAAACCATTTTACTATTTGCATTATTTCATATTCGCCATTATTTGTGTTTTGATTTATTTGCCATCCTGTCAAGAATGAATAAAAAATATTTCAAATGAGCGTTCGGTAAATATAGATTAAATTTCAAAATCAAACGCACATAAGAATGATACTTACTTTTACTTTTTCAAATCTAGATCCAAAAATCCAAAAAATTTACAATTTTTCTACCCAGTATCGGGGTAAAATGGGACAAATTATGGACTATAATATATGACATGGGAACCCCACAACACCTGATATTCCTCAGAGCCAAACTATGTACATCTAATGAAGCCATGGTACATGTTGGGAACTTTTTATCGGACAGATTCACAACACAAAAAGGCGTCAGACAGGGATGTATCTTGTCACCCTTGCTGTTTATTGTGTAAGGGGAATTTATAATGCTTAGGACACTGGAAAACTGGACCGGTGGAGTCTCTATTGGCGGAACCAAAATTAACAATCTCCGATACGCGGATGACACCGTCCTACTAGCAAATGGTCCCGAGGAACTAAATATCCTGATTAGGAGACTTGAAACACAAACCAGAGAATATGGTCTAGATATCAACCATGAAAAAACAAAAATCATGATTGTGGACAGGGAAAATAATAATAGACCAGATATAACAAAAGTAGAACGGTGCCAAGTAGTACCTCAGTTCGTTTACCTGGGTGTACTAATAATATATGAAGCAGCCTGCACACAAGAGGTAATACGCAGAACAGAAATAGCAAGGGGAGCAATGAAAAGCCTGGAAAAAAACCTGGAAGGACAGTGCTATCACGCTAAACACCAAAAAGAAAATAGTTGAAACTCTAATATTACCAATATTTCTTTACGGAGCGGAATCGTGAACCATGAAAGCACAAGACCGAAGAAAAATAGATGCATTCGAGATGCACTGCTGGAGAAGAATATTTCGAGTCCCATGGACGGCAAGAAGAACGAACGAGTCTGTCCTTAGGGAAATTAAGGAACCGCGGCGACTATTCCAAATAGTGAACACTAAGCTACTAAAATACTTCGGCCACGTTACAAGACGCAGTAATGATGATTTAGAGCGGTTGGTTGTCTATGGCAAGGTGGAAGGGTCTAGAACGAGAGGTCGCATTCACTGCCCGCAATGCAGTGAATAGGGATAAGTAGTAAGAAGTAGTAAGGAAAGCTGCAACACTACATTAGAATCGTCTATGTGATCACTACCCTTCTGTCAAGAAAGAAAGAAGAAGAAGAGACTACTCAACAAAGTGCCGTCCTTCGGACTGCCAGCCTCTCTCTGCATCTGGCTTGCCAGTTTCCTTAAGAACCGATCTCTACACGTTGCAGTTGATAGACACATCTCAGACACATTCACCATTAACGCGGGCGTGCCTCATGGCGCAATACTTTCACCAACTCTGATCCTCATCTATATTAATGACCTGCTGACCGAAACGAATAATCGTGTTTACAGTTTTGCAGATGACAGTACTCTTGGCTCCCAATTTAGATCCGAAAAACCTTTACCAGCGACTGAGACTTATCACCGCAGACAGGAGCAGAATACAGCAATTAATCAAGACCTGGAGAAAGCTCAAACTTGAAGCGACAGAAATTTGGTTCAGTTCAATGCAGCAAAGGTACAAGCAGCCACATTTACCAAGAGAGCCAATACGGCGGGCCCTGACATCATTATGGCAGGGTCGACCATTCCTTCATCCTCGTCAATCAGACTGCTGGGTGTCTCGATCATCAGTAATATGTCCTGGCATGACCACATGCAAAATCAGCCACCCAGAAGCTTGGTGCGCTATTTCGCAACAAAAAGCTGTATACACCGCAGCAGTTGCTCTTGCTCTACAAAGCGCAAATAAGACCGTGCTTAGAATATTACTCATACATCTGGGGTGTCGCACCAATGCACACCCTAAAGCTACTGGCTTCCCTTCAGAAGAGAGTTGTGCGTCTTGTCGGAGTCAATCCGGAATCTGGATAGTCTGGAACACCGCAGACATGTGGCTGTTTTACGGATACTTTCACGGCAGATGTTCCCAGGATTTGGCCCGCCTCATCCTGCCCCTGACAACGGCTGTCAGACAGTCACGACAGACGGCAAGAGCGCACCAGTTCGTCGTACAACTGGAAGCACCTAGAACATTGCTTTACAAGAACTCCTTTGTCTGGCGCACTGCATCACTCCGAAACTCACTCCCATGACATCTGATTCCCCCTAAATACAACCTACAATTATTTAAGAACCGTATCAATCAACATCTTCGCACACACACCGCTCGTCGAGTGCCATAGGATCTCCCTTTAGTGTGTGTGCCACTACCATAACAAAAATCTATGCCTTTTTGAAGTTCTATAAGTGTAAACGGGTCTCCCATTAGATTAATCTCATCTTTCCGTCGTCTTTCGATTTTTGAGCTTTTACTGCGGTGGTTGGTTTAATCATATTCCACGCCTGTTCGCTGCTATGAGTCATATCCATCTTCTCCAGTGTCTCCATCCACCGTTTCTTTCTTGACTCACTAAGTATTGCCTGTAGTTGTTCATCTAGCTTCATTGTTGTTTCACTGAATGGGTCTTCATTGTAATGCTGTGTATATTGGTTCATTTTGCCTTTAGGTTCTTCGTTCAGCCCATACCCATAGTACTGTTGGCATCCTCTGGGTATGTGTTTTCGCGAGATATATTTTATGAGTCCAACAAACGAGTCGTGGTGATCCGGGGTGGGCAAAATATGTTCTATTTTTGTGTCTAGCTCGTTTGTATAGTTCACCCATTTGGCTTTTCTAAAATTAAATCTCCTCCTAAAAGGCATCTTGGGAGCTTTTAGGGCACTATATACGCTTATCCCTATAGGTCTGTGTTGGGTTTTTGGTACAGAGTTATATATTTTTTGACACATCGATCTTCTAGTGCTGTGCTGATGAAACTAAGGTCTGGGTTGTACCGTTTCTTCCAAATTTTGCTTTGGAAAGAGTCAGGAAGCTTCGGGTGAGGCAAGAGAGTCAGATTACTTTGTTCGGCCCATTGTTCCACTAGGTCTCCATTTTTATCGGTAGATTCGTAGCCCCAGGTTATAACCTGGCTATTAAAATCACCAAACACGAATTCTGTTTGTTGAGATGTGAAGTTTTGGGGGGAGTAACAATATTTCCTTTCCGCTTTCCCAAGCGGTTTATAGATAGAGGTCACTGTGAACGTCCCAACAACTTTTTATTCCGTTTACTTTTGGTCTATGTGCTTGTATATCTCGATGGGTCTCTTGGATGCATACTATGTCTAGTTTATGTGTTTTACAGAGGTCAGATAGAATTTCCTGTTTATTGCATGTTATGCCCTCGATGTTTATGGCTACTATTGCCAGTGTTGACTCTTAAAAGATCCTTTTATTTGATTTGTCATCGTTCATGTTTCTGGACCTGGTGGTGAAAAGATTTGCCGTCCAAAGGCCGTGTCCATTCTTATCTCTTAATGGGCATTTCATTATTAAGTGGCGCAGTAGTTCCTTTATTTTTTGTTTTATTTATATGCTTAATCTATACGTTAACAAATAGCTGATTTCTTCGATAAAAAAAATCGATCTATAACTATTAATAGGAAAATATAACATATTTCCTTGGAACAAATTCATCGGAAGTTCGAAGTTGTTCTTATCGAAGAAAGAATCGGTCGACTAAGATCGGATGCAACTTAATTGGTTAAGTGTTTCACTTCTGACTTCTGCTTTGATACGTGAAATAATTACTGGAGAACATTAAGATGTCTAGTGCTTTTGCTTCCACTGCTGGACCTTTTCCGGAAGAAGAAGTTATAATTAATTCATAACTGATTAACTAATAAGGTGAAAACATGACTGAATGCCATTCTATTCAACGTTAAATACTTTTTTTATGTTGAGAAACTTAGTTTTCTGCTCTCTCTCTCTCTGTCTTCAGGTTTAATGGTATGTTACACAAATTTTAGGTCATAATAAAATTAAATATACATGTTTTCGTCGAGGAAAATTAAATTAGTCCATATTATGTAAGAAATAAAATATTTCTTAACGTTTTACAAAGAAATGATGATTTTGAATTCGGTTTAGTACGAGGCGCTCATAGAGCTTGAACATGTGGCACAGCATGGATATAGGGCGATAGCTACTTGGGAGTTCTTTTCCAGGTTTGAGCAAGATTATTACTTTTGACTCTCGCCATGCTTTTGGAATCTGGTAAGTAGACTTTCAGTGATTAAATTAGTGCTAATAGCCACTGTTTCGTGTTTAGCCCTAAATGTTTTATCTGCTCTGTCAGAATGTGATCTACCCCTGGCGAGTTTCTGGTCTTCATAACATCTATACCTTTTTGAAGTTCCATAAGTGTAAACGGGTCTCCCATTAGATTAGTCTCATCTTTCCGTTGTCTTTCGATTTTTGAGATTTTACCGCGGTGGTTGGTATTGCCGTTGGAAAGAAGTTGATGCGCTACTTGATTTGCTGTAATTGCGCATGGTTGTTTTATCTCTGTTGGGTCTTCGTTTAGCTTTTTAATTATATTCCACGCCTGGTTGCTGCTATCAGTCATATCCATCTTCTCCAGTGTCTCCATCCACCGTTTCTTTCTCGACTCGCTAAGTATTACTTGTAGTTGTTCACCAAGCTCCATCGTCGTTTCACTGAATGGGTCTTCATTGTAATGCTGTGTATATTGGCTGACTCATTTTGCCTTTGGCTTCGTCTTTCAGCCCAGGCACATAGTACTGTTGGCATCCTCTGGATATATGTTTTGGCAAGATATGAAAACATGACTGAATGCCATTCTATTCAACGTTAAATATTTTTTTTTATGTTGAGAAACTTAGTTTTCTGCTCTCTCTCTCTGTCTTCAGGTTTATATGGTATGTTACACAAATTTTAGGTCATAATAAAATTAAATATACATGTTTTCGTCGAGGAAAATTAAATTAGTCCATATTATGTAAGAAATAAAATATTTCTTAAAGTTTTACAAAGAAAGAAGGTACAAGGGAATTTTATACAGTACATCCAATTTGTCTTCACTTCAAATAAGGCGAGCATATATAAAAACTAATAACCTCTTTTCACAGATTAATAAATATAAATTTAGATAATAATGATTTAAAAAATGGGATGCTGAAACTGAAACTTGATATTTTTAAAGCCAATTAAACATGCAGAAAATTTATTGCCTGTCATGTTCAGTGTGGTTTTCAATTTATATTGATATTTACTACGAGAATATACTTCATCAATCACATGCAGGTATGATTTACAACAGGTTAAAGCCTGTTAACAAATTCCGAATTTATTTGGAAAGGAATGAAATTACAGACAAATTCAGATTAATTCGGGGATTTTTAATATTAATAGGGCTAAAAATAGCTGCGACTAACAATAATGCGGAAATTGCTGGAATGTTTTTGTTCAGTAGTTTTGTGGGTTCTAGTCTCAAAATGGCTTTTTAATTTCTTAAAACATTATCAATTTGAGCATACTTAATGAAATCAATAAGTATAGTTATAATCATGGAAATATCTCAACACTCTCAATATTTCTCTGCTGAAGTAAAAAATAAGTTTTGAGCCACCCATGCACAAATGATATTCCCAGCGATACTGCCCATGCCTCGTTTTCTAGTAATCCATATTTGGATAAATAAAATAAGGGAAATTTCTCTATTTCCAATGTAATACCTCATACTTTTCCAAAGTTGCATTATCATCTCAAGGAAATACCAGAAAGGGGCGTTTCAAGATTACATACTAAGACGGATCATCAGTATAGCAATCTAACTACTATTCAGTGCAAATTTAGATATGCAAATCCACTAGAAAATGGCCAGCTAGTCTAGTGATTGTTACTTTTGGAACAAAGCAACTGGGTCTGAGCAAATTCCTTTAATATTGGTCACGATATATCCAGACGCGATATGGTTCTCCTGGCAGATTAGGTATATGTAAATTAAAACAGAACAACGTTTTATTGTTTTGATATAATCTTTTTAATATGTGATAATTTATTATTATTTTGTGACGTATTATGAATAATAACGTATGTAGAGGTGATATAGCTTTATTTCGATTATACTAGTTAGAGGGCGCTTATGTGGAAATCATGAAATATGGGCGGTATTATATTTTCTGTAAGGACTATCGCACAGTGTTTCATTTGGACTTTCCAGGTGGACAATATCCAGTATGAAATTTAAAGGAAAAAGAGTACTAAAGCGGTTAATAAAATATCTGAATATCCCATATCAGTACACTGTTTAGTCGATTTTTTATTACTATATTTTTGATTTATTTCAGTTGCAATTTGTTTTGGCTTTGACAAACTCTTCTGAACTGAAGCAAACATTTTTTTCCCCAAATGACGATGTCCCCAAAATTTGGGATCAAATCAATCATCACCAGAATGAACGTTAATTTTTAGTACGAAAAACTACTGGCACACTGCCATTGTAATGCTAGCGCTAGAAATATTCGCTTTTAATTTTTTTTTGCTGGATTGTACTTTTTTTAATTATACTGTTTTTTTGGAGTTTGATTGTTTTTGCAATACATTATTAATTATCAATTTTTTTTTTATTGAAATATTTTAAAATTAATCTTATAGAGGAAAATAAGCACATGATCTTAAGTCATAACGACTGAGCAGGTAATTTGTGCATAATGAATAAATAGGCATTTGCCATTAAATGTTTATTTCAGTGCCTCTCATTAGATTTAAGAAAGCTATGTTGCCAAATTGAATATATTTCGAAACGTATTCAACAGTAATATTATTATTATGTTTTCTTCCAACAAGCATTTCCTCGTTCAAACCTCAAGTGCTTATCGAAAAATACGAAAATATTTACAGACAATGAAATAAAGCGTATGCAAATATATTGAAAACTTTTCAATAAAATTGGAAGTTGATTGAACATATCTCTAGGGCATCAAACACGCAAAAGTTGTACTGCAAATAGATATAGTTTTGAACAATTTAGTTCAAAAATGAGAGAGAAATTGAAAAGTCGAATATATGGCTAAGAATACACTAGCAAATAATCTAATTTTATTGGTATTATTATTGTTAAGCTGTGTGGATTACGAAAACTTTCAGCTCGTTGCCAACTAAATCGTATTTAGCAGCATTTAAATGCTAAGGCAGTGCTTGCGGAGAAAGTGGAAGGATAATCTTTCCATTATGAAACTTTTCCGTGAATAATTATAAATATCGCATTTGAAAAAAAAAGAGTTATTAAAATATAAAGTACTTCTTCATCCCGAATATATAAATATAAACCTAGAGTTGTATGAATTTACAGCGACTTTTGTGGATTTTCATATTGTTAAGTGTCATAGTGTTTATATGAAGATATGTAATTTTATTAATATATTTCTATAAAAAACTTTTTAATTTTTTTTGTTACAAACAGATTATCTCGTTAAAATACAAAATAAGTTTTACCTTTTGAAACGTGCTGCGTTCAAAACTCCGTTTGCTCTTTGTCGTTTGCTTTATACACGTGTACTTGTTGTGTTTAAACAAATTAAATTATGCATTTAACAATTCCATTAATATATTGTTATTTTACTAAACTTAAAATAGCTAACGACCTTGTAATGTTTGATTAATATTGTAATTAAATTTATGAAATAATGGCAAATGAAAATATGGTT
>MU194201.1:0-16398 GCA_016904865.1 Pissodes strobi | reverse complement strand
ATACATTGTCCCAATCAATCCACCGCGCGGAGTTAGCCGGCGTTTTGACTTTTTAATTAATTCATACCTGAGAAAACCGGAAACCAAAAAAAAAGATAACTTTACCTAAATTCAACGAAAACGAATCTCTTGTATTAAATATGAACCCAGCAAAATTGGATTTAAAGCAGCAGCAAATAATAAAATGCCTTTTGAAAAGTCCACCAAAACAAAATTTAGAAAAGTTGGTTTAAGTTAACTGCCCGGTTTTATAATAAAACCAATCGGTATGCATCAAGAAATATATTTTTTTCAAAACCTTTTAATCGGGAACTAAACAGAAGAGAATGACTATTTTCTGAGTCGACTAGAATGGTGGTATGCTGGTATTGTAAAGTATTTGCAAATGATTCGTCTTTTAAGTCTGGTTTCAATGATTGGAAAACCGTTTATCGTATAGGTGAGCATGAAAAATCTGCTGGACACTGAAATAATGCCAGAATATTTATTTCACGATCCTCATTATTGGGCAAAATAGACACAGAACTACATAGTCAGTATATTAGTCAAAAAACGGGAAAATGTACGAAAACGAGTCGTCAGTATTGTAAAGTTTTTAAGCACACGTGAGCTTGCCTTTCGTGGAATAGAAGAAAAATTGGGTTTTTTAAAATTGGAAATTTGTGGGGCTTACTGGAACGAATCTCTGAGTATGACGATTTCTTGAAGTTGCACATAAAAAGCATGATATTCCGGGTAGTAGCAATGTATCTTATCTTTCCAAGATGAGATATGGAGATATGGTCAGAAAGGAAATTATATCACAGCTAAAAAAAAATAAATATTACGCCATTAGTGTAGATTCTACCCCCGATATTGCACATTCAGACCGGTTAACTTTTATTGTACGATATGTTACCGATACCAGTGTTTCAGTGGAGGGATTTTTAAAATTTTTTGTTCAAAATTGCGGTCATAGACAGACGACATGGAAAAATGCATTTTATATGCCCTTGAGGAAAACCAAATTAAAATTGAAGACTGCAGGAGAAAATTGTTTGATAATGATTCAAATATGTCAGGGGTTTATAGTGGTTTTCAAGAATGTATAAAAATAATTAGTCGTTTTGCAACCTTTGTGCCCTGGGCTGCACATTTTTCAAACTTAGTGGGCACAGCAGCCGCAGAGTGTTGTTTGGGTGCAACCGAAAATTTTAGTTTTGTTCACAAGGATTATAATTTTTTTTAGGCATCTACAGGGAGTTGAAGTATATTAAAAAAATTGTTTGGAACATGAAGGGCAATTACAAAATCCAATCAGTAGAACTTCTAAAATTATGGTTTCCAAAGCTTTATGAATAACTCGTTGGTCAGCCAGGGCAGACGCTTGCAAAGCCCTTGTAACTTCCTACAATGGATGACTCGATATCAACTATATCCAAAAATAGTTCTGAAAAACCGATAACAAGATCTGAGGCCACGGGGCTCCTTAAGGATTTTAATTCATTAGAAATGAAAATTTTAATTGCATTTTGGTCCAACGTGTTGGAAATATGTGACCAAGCTCGCAAGTCACTCCAAATTGTCTATACAGATTTATCTACAGCAATAAAAATGTATAAGAAAAAAAAACAAGCAAAAGACAATTTGATGAAGGCGGTGGCGTAGATGTCACGTTTGATGGAAAAAGTGCTTTTAGGATTAACGTTCATAAAAATATTCTGGACTCCTTGAATCAAGAACTTGAGCGTCGATTTAAATTATATAAAAACTATGGATCATTCGGGGATCCGCGCTAATGCAAAATTATGGCAAAATTTATATTCCCATGATTTAGATAAATTATTCATTGAGGAGCACGTCGAATTTAAATATTTTATTAAAGAGTTTGATGACATCAACAATATCAAGCACTATCTTCAATTTATTAGAGACACTATGTTTCCAAATATCAAGATAGTGTGAAGAATTTTTTTTAACACTACCAATTACAAATACATCGGGAGAAAGATCATGCTCGACACTAAATCGAACAAAAACGTAGGTATTTACGGAACTCGGTTAGCCAAGAAATTCTAACTTACTTGGTGGTTCTTCATAAGAACAGTGACATTACTAATAATGTTGATTTCATGAAATAATAAGTGAATTTGTCAAAAAAAAAGAATATAAAATATTTCTTGTTAAAGTTTATATTTTTATGTTTTTTTGAATTAACTGTTATCCATTTTATTTTTTAATTGTTTTTGTCTTTTATTTGTATTAAAAGCATTATTATTAATGTATTTATAACGCAGCACTCAGTATACCTATTTTTATGTCTATTTTTATGTTATGTTGGAAAGCAGATATAATAAAAATTATACGCAATTTTTTTTTACCTTACGATAATACCTTAACCTTATATCCTTTTTATACCGCTAAAGAAAATGCTGGGGGGCGCTTGGAGAAAAGTGCCTAGGGGCGCTTATACTGTAAATCCGGCACTGCTCTGATGTGGTACCGGATCAACGTCTTGTCTGCGGCTTATAGCCGAGTATATACTCGGCTTATAGCTCCAAGCATATACGCAGTTTTAGATAGTTCCAAGCATATATATAAGCCGTATTCGATTTGATTGAGACTGGAGATCAGTTCAAAATAGACGCCACTACTCACCGGATCCTGGCCTATCAGATGATGGGTCCGCCCACGCGACGTCACACTGACTTTAGAGGTTAGCGGTAAAAACAAAACAACATTTTTGTTTACATTTTGTCAAGATGTGTAATTTTAACGATTTCTTCGTGAATTTGCATTATTTATCAATTATTTTAGATAGTTACTTTCTAGAGACATATTTATTTAGTGTGTTTAAGTATTCTCCGAGAAATAGGACTCAAGGAAATACTATTATATCGAGAATAATTTAAGACTGTTTTGGTAAGTTCATTTCAATGTATAGATTATAGATTTGTTTTCAGATTTAATGCTATTAAAGTAATATTTCAAAATAATTTCAACTACTTACTTAAAAGTTTGTTCGAGTTAATTTATAGTAGGTAATACTAATACTAATAGTACTGTTTTTTTTTCTGATTTGCAGGTACAAAGTGGATATAATCTCATATTCTTTAGTGCTTGAAGCGATACATAAAGATGGATATCTTGAAAAAATATGTCTTAGGCATACCTAGATCCATATAATATCAAACGAAGACTGTTCTGACAGAATTTCCACCCAGATTGTAATGTATTTAGACCATACTCTGACAGTCTCATACAAAAAGGGCATATAGGTACAATGGAGGAAATGAAAATAAGTATCGAAGCTTATAATCAGTCTGCTTGTGAAGAAAGCAGCTGTAGTCATTGACATCTTACATTTTAGTATCTATATATACTTGGAAAGGTAACTAATATTGTTATAATTTATACTTATACATAATCAGAAAATATTTTTGTTACACCTATGTGCTTTGACGAGTTAATTTTTGTATGTATTCTTAAGTAGAATCACAGATCTATATAGCTAAGCAACAGATGCCTACTCCGGTATTAAAAGTGTCGCTCGCCAATAATGCAATAAACATAAATATTTTCCTATTTAGACGGGTTTTGCCCCGCCGTGTTGCCAAGTCGCGAACTCTAGGTTACCTTTCATATCAAATTATGGTATTACTAATTTCTTGGCAATAGTATGTTATATTATGTCAAATTAAAGTTCATTATCAGATTCAGTGAATGGTGTTTGCTTGAACATGGGCTAAAACTCATCTTAAATATCGGTGTAAAAGGTCATTACAAATTTTGCTAACTTACACTGTAATATCTCTTATTTGTATTAAGTAATAATATTATCACGCAGGTTTTTGTTTCGAAGTTCAAAGGAATTTTTGAAATGTTTATCGACATGTCAAAGTACCATTTAATTTTGTTTTAAACTCTACTTAATATTATAAATTTGTTCATTTAAATTGCCGTTTCATTTGTTTTACTATTAATAAACTATCATACTTAATAAAAAATGTAAAAATCGTATTTTTCTTAAAAAAAATGTTTGTGTTAATTTGATACATAAATATTAATAATAAAACTCGATGATTTGAGCGGGTCAAAAAGTCAGCCGAAATATTGTGCGACGTGATAACTTGGCATCACCGACCCGTTCCTAGACGACTGCACCCGCTCGCGAAAGCCGGTGAACATTTTTGGCCCCGCGTAAAAAGCATTGGAAGAGGTATCTGTTGCGTAGCTATATAGATCTGTGATAGAATGTATGTATACAGTATTAATTTATTTCAGGATATGCACTTACAGAGATGATATAACCCATAGAACCATCCATAGCAGCACAAATAAATTTTACAAGTGGGGAAAAACATTTGAAAGGAGGAGTAAAATGTCCCTCCAGAAAGAAGCACTCTTTTTGCAAGATCAGAGATAAGTAACTTACATGAAGAGAAATTATTTTTATATAGGTGTACTTTCTTTAATATTGTTAAGAAACTATTTATTTTTGTAAGACTTGATACTTGATTTTTTCATATTATTATGTAATAAAACATCTATTGTGATTAAATATTGTTAATTATTTTCTTTATTATTTTGACATCAAATTAATAAGCATATGCCCATAACATTTTTTTTAATGAATGGAATGATAATCTATTTATTTATTTATTACTACACTGCTTAACAGGAAAACTTCCCAATTACAAAGCAGGAAAATATAAAAGCATAAAACATAAAAGAACTTAAAAATAACATAACAGTACGCATTATAAAAATTCAGAGTTAACAAATAACAAGCAAAAATAAAATAACATAGTACAAATAAATGTCATAAATAATTACATAAAACACAAGATCAAAATCATAATTGCACTATTGCACAACATAGTACAGCGTTATTAGGGAGTGGTAGTGAAAATGATGTTATGTGCTATTAGCGGAAAATGTACAGAAATGTCTGCGGATTTGTGGAATTGTGGTATTAAATATATCAAAGTCTTTGTTATGATTATTATAAGTTCTGCACATAACATGGAGTGGTGAAAAATTTAGTTTGTTTGTTCGAGCCCTTGGCAGAGAAAAGGTCAAATTTTGTCGTGATGATAAGCGAGGGACTAGAAAACCAATTTTGTTTAACATATCAGAACAGTCGATCTGGTTATGTAGTAACTTAAACAGAAACACCTGAGAAAAATAACTTCTCCTGCGGGACAAGGACTGCATATCAAACATTTCCAGTAAAATCTCTTCCGGGTATCCCTGAGGAGGATATATGCCATGAGTTTTGAAGTATAGTAGTTTCAGGAATCTACGCTGAACTCTTTCAAGATCATCAACATGTGTATTATACTCGGGTGACCAAACTACAGAAGCATATTCTAATTTCGATCTGACAAAAGCGAAAAATAGTGTTTTAAGAGTATGGATGTTTCGAAATTCACGGCTCAACCTGGCAATAAATCCAAAGGTCTTGGTTGTTTCTGAAATTATAGATTCATAGTGTTTTGTGAATGATAACTTATTGTCAAAAGTGATGCCCAGATCACAAAAAGAATCAGGTCTATTTAAAATTGTTTGATTTATTGAGTAGTTGTACAGAAATGGATTTGTTTTTAAGGTGAACGATAACACCTCACACTTGTCGATGTTCAGAGAAAGTTTGTTTAGGGTACACCATTCGATCAAGGTATCTAAGTCTCTTTGGAGTTTTATACAGTCCTCAATCGAGTTTATGCGTAAGAGAAGTTTGAGATCATCTGCATACAGGAGTGCCATTGCTTTAAGTTTAAGACATACATCGTTTATGAAGATATCAAATAACAGTGGCCCAAGCACCGATCCTTGAGGCACTCCCGAGGATGAGGCATACTTATTGGATGTAATTCCATTCACAGAAACGTATTGAGTTCGGTTAGAGAGCCATGATTTTAAAAGTTTTAAAACACTGTCGGAAAAACCAAAAAGTTCAAGTTTAGTTATTAGAATTTGGTGATCTAATTTGTCAAACGCTTTAGATAGATCAGTGTATATGATATCTAATTGAGAAGAGCTATCTAGCGCTTCTGCAATAGTTTGGGTGGTTATCACGAGGTTAGTTGTTGTAGAGCGCCCCTTTAGAAAACCATGCTGTAGCGGGGAAATTCTATTTTTTACAAGATGGAAAATTCTTTTGTGAACAAGAATTTCAAGGCATTTTAAGAAATTGTTTACGATTGTGATGGGCCTGTAATTAGTGATATCTGTTTTGTCAGATTTTTTGTAAATCGGGCTGACCTTAGAGCATTTCCAGACACTAGGAATGGATTGAGTGGATAGACAGAGATTATAGAGATATGTGAGAGGTTTGGCGAGCACATGGGAACAATCTCTTAGTAGGAATGATGGTAAAAGATCGGGACCACTTGTCATTTTGTTCTTTGCGGTTTTTAAGGTTTCAATGACTTCATTCTCAGAAAAAGATTGGATATCGATGATTGGATATGTAATTTTTGAATTATCTGTGGGCATGCTTGTTAAATCACATTGAGGATTAAATGACTTATGGAAAAAGTCTGCAAATGCGTTAACAATTTGAGATGTATTAGTTACTTGAGTGTCATTGTAAACCATGGTGTCTGGTATTCGCGCAAAGGATGACCGTTTTGAATTAATGTAAGTCCACAGATTACTAGGGTCCTCGTTAATTTGTTGCTCTGTATGATCGATGTATTGTTTATGTGCAGTGTTAATATCTCTCTTTATTTTGGCCCGAAGAGTTGTGAATTCATGGTATGTTACTGTATCCTTTTCCCTTTGATACCTTATGTGAAGCTTATTTTTCAGTCGAATATTCTCTTTAATTTCATTGGTGTACCAGGGTGGATATTTAATATTTGCTTTTGGAGTATATTTCGGTACCCAGTTGTTAATGATTGAGTAGAGGCGATCATAAAAAGCAGTGCATGCAGTATTTATGTCTGTGAGATTGAAAAGAGCCGACCAGTCAGTGTGTAATAAATCATGATATAGAGCATTGAAATTTGCTTTTTTAAAGTTATAAATTGGAATATTGTTGGCTTCACTACTGTTGTTAGCCATTTGGTTATTTCTTTTGTAGCGTATATTAATAAGCAGTGGGGGGTGATGAGGCACTTCATTACTAATTAGGTCGATCGCTCTATGAACATAGCATTGAGACCCATTGTATAAGACAAGATCCAGTAATCGATTGTTTTGATTTCTTATATTGTTGAACTGGTTAAGTTCGAAAGTATTGAATATGTTAGTGAGGGTGGTTATTTTGCTGTTAAGACATGAGTTGTCATCAAGAAAGTTCGCATATTCTGTCACATTAAAATCTCCTAGAATTAAAATATCCTTGCCATAAAGGAATTTTTGAGAGATAAAGAAATCATACACCGATTCAAGGTCCTCCGAAGAGCAGGGTGATGGTATGTACACCACAAATATATATAGATACTTGTTTAAAAATGATAATTTGGCTCCTACAATGTCAATGTGTTGAGGTACGAGTGGTTGACTATTGCTTAAATTTAAAGGGAATGATGTTATATTACGATTAATCGCCAAGAGGACACCTCCCCCCCTCTGCATACCAGTGGCAAGCTGATCACGATCACTTCTGAAAACCTCAAAAAAATTAGTAGGCATAAACTCATTTGTTGATACAGAGGGGTCGAGCCAAGTTTCAGTAATAGCCAGAATGTCATAGTCACTTTGTGTTGATGAGTGAAGAATATCTATTAACTTTGTTCGTATGCCTCCAGTATTTTGATAGTAAATGTCCATCTTGTGGTGCTTTGGGAAGTCAAAAGAGTCATTAGTGTAAATTAATTGAGGACAAGTATCATTACAACATAATGTATTAGGAGTTGGAGCAGGAGTGGTAGGGGACAATTCGACATTACTAGTAACAACAATATGATTATTTCTAAGACTATTTAACTTATGATCTACCTGGCTATTTTCAACAAATTTAGTTTCTTCTATACTCGCCTTCTGTGGAATTGTCGGCTTCTCTGAAAATTTGATTCATTTGCCCAGCGCATTTCAGGATTTCTATTTAAAAATGAAGCAGGTTTATTTTTTGGAGTGTACTTTGCCACATAACAACCGTCGGGCCAGAAGTCTGATGACATATACTTCTCTACACTGTTCTCGGGGACTCCCAACTTAAAAGCAGCACTCCTGGGATGGTCAAATCTGGAAGGTAATTTTTCACATCTGTACAGATGACTGAATCTCGGATCTAATTCCTTTAGTATATCCTCTGGTTTTGTTTCTATTTCTAGATTGGATAGATAAATCCACGATAGTTTAGCCAGTCTTTCACCTATGTTCGAATTCGCCACTCTGATATTTGAGCGATCAGGCCCGGTACAAATTATTCCAATTTTTGTATTATCGGTTTGATCCCTGTTTAGATGGACATTATTTTTATTGTTCAAATTTTGATTTTCTTGAACACAATACTCTGGCTTTTCTAGTGGAGTTCTAGAAGCCAACATATCTTCAAAAAACTTTAACTTGGAATTTATTTGCTCTAACTTTGACTCAAACTCTGATCTTATCTTTTGTAGATCAATGCTTCCCAATTGAATCTCTCCAGAGTTCTCCAAACGATTTGACATGAATCCTTCTAGTGGTCTGTTGCAATATAGTTTAATCATTTCGACATTAGTATCCTTTAGATTATTTACATCGCTTATAATTTTGTCAATTTTTTTCCAGGAATCGCGATTTTTATTTGATTCTTCCTTTTTATTTATGTCTGACCTTAGTGTGTTTAAATTTAGTTTTATATTTGCAATTTCCTGTTTTATTTCAGTACAGGTAGCAGACTGGTTAGTTTGAAGTTTAGTGCTAAGGTTGGCAAACTCATTTGATATGAAACCATGAAAATGGTCTTTTAGGATAGAGGATTGGTTCTCTTGAAGTACAGTGCTAATGTTGGCAAATTCTTTGGATATAACATTATTTAGAGAGTCTTTTAGGGACTGGAAAGCGTTATTTATTACATTTCTGACATCGGCATCACTAGATTCTTCACTTTGGTGCCCTTTTACAGAGGTCACACATTCACTGCAAGCATACAGCATAACTCTTGATTTCATCTGGGTCACCTGAGCCTCCGATGTAGTAAACTTGGAGCAGGGAAGACAATGAATGCCTTTACAAAAATCACAAATGATTCTGTACTTTACTTCCTTTTCAGTTAGTTGGATCTCACACTTTGAGCAGGACATATTGGATTTACTGATTTATGTATGTGATACACACTGTATGTATATGCAAATTTAATTTAAATTAAAAACTACTGTGTTTTCTATGTGAAACGCACTATAGATTTGTTTTTGCTGGCGATAAATTTGCTTTTAAATTTTTTGTTCCACTATGAATAATATTTGCTTTAGTGCCAACATCAAAACCAAGGGCCACTAATCCGTATTTCCCGCTAAAATGGAGCACCAAAAATTCACTAGGACAACCCGAAGCACATACAGATCGTGTCAGGAAATTTTCACTATTTATTTCTCATTAGTATCACAGAAAATGAACAAAAACCAAGACAGACAGAAAAACACATGTGTCAGAAGATAAAATATATATAGTCTAGAGAATATCATTATTGTTTCATGCATATTTTTCATGGCACACAGGTGCGGCATAAAATATACCTACCTAGGTAAATCATTATGGAAAAAATACACTAGATATTTTGAAAATCCGATTTAATTAAAGAAATCGGCAGTTTTGATTACAGCTCGTAAGAAGAAACTGCAAGAAACTTACGAGTAATATTATATCGAATTATCACATATTTTTTAAAATAAGAAAAGTACAATATTTACTTAAAAACTATAAATGTAACTAATTATAAGTAGCCCTACAGTATTACCATTTAGAATCTATACACAATAATATGTTAAAACTGCATACATCTGTTTTAAATTTTCACAGCTACGTTCCCAGTTACGGTTGATTTTCTGTGTATTTTTCGTTCTGAAAATAAATAGGAAAATGAATAGAAATTTTAAGTGTTGCAAAAACAAAGATTTTTCAAATTTTTTCTGCATTTTTTGTAATTCTGTTTTCCATCCCAGTTGTTTGGAAAGACTGTCAGATGTGGTAAGATTGCACGGTTACAAAATTCTATGTTCAGAAAAGTGCCAAAATGATTTCAACGAAGAGGAAAATGAAAAAAAGATGCTTAAAGACCAAATAGAGGACTTAATGAAGGACATTAACGTAAAAGATCGATTTATTGACAGACTAAAGCGAAATAGTCAGGTATTTGAAAATGACGTTTCGGAGGAGGAAAAGAAGTTTTCTTTGCATATTGAAAACTTAAATAAGCAAAATGATCAGTTACGTGATAGTATGCAGGAATTAAAAACCAGGGAATTGGAACTTTTAATGGAAGTAAATTTGTGTAATACTAGTAGGCAAGAACTAGATTCGAAAATTAATGATTTAACTCTTCTAAATAAAAATCTGATAAACACAATAAATATTATTGAAAAGGAAAATGCTGTGTATCTTGAAGAAAAAACCAAATTGCATAAGGAGGTGGATGAGTTAAATAACATGGCTAAACAAATGGTTACATCAATTAAGGTATTAGAAGAAGAAAATAAGAGCAACTTTCAAAAAACAAATAAAGTTGAAGACGTCAGTAACAAAAATTCTTTAATACCATCTTCCCTTGTTGCCACCAATCAAGCTGCGAAAAGATCTATTCGTTATAAAGTAAATAAGCGGAAAATTCTCATACTGGGGGATCAAACAGTTTTTGGTTTGAATAAATCATTGACCAGGACAGTTATAGGTACTCAATTTAATATTGAGTCATTAGTGAAACCAAATGCAGGGCAGGAACAGGTTCTGGAAAACCTTACTGGACTAACCAAAGACTTTACTGATAAGGACTTCGTAATAGTGGGATGTGGTACTAATGACTTGCTTTGTGGAAATTATCCCAAAATGAGACATATTAATAATAAAATTAAAGGATGTCTTCATACTAATTTAATATTTTTATCTGCAACTGGACCATATAAACAAGTAATGAAATATAACGAAAAGTTATACAATTTTTTAAATTATGTAAACAGATGTACTGAAAATTGTGTTTTATATGTTAATATTTGTAATAAGTTAGGTAGGAAGATGGGCAATAATAATGTCACCGAGTTCTTAAAGGGTATTATGGGTCAGGAATTATATAACCATAAAAGGAATAAAACGTTAATTCATTTAAAAATAACTAAAAATGTGGTTTCAAATCTGTCAACTGGCACAAATGGTGATCTATTGCAGGAATTCAGTGGCAGTACCGAGATGGCAGATGATATCGTTTTTTGCACTAATGATGAACCTGCTGTTAATGAAATCTTAAATAAGTCTTTGAATTTTCAGAACCCAAACGACATAACAGAAATAACTTAACGAAAATAAAGGTTTATTATCAAAATTGCAGGGGTGTAAAAACAAAATTAGAAGTACTTAAATTGAATTTATTAAATCATGATAGCGATATAATTGCACTAACAGAGACATGGTTAAACTGTTCTGTAAAGAACAATGAATTTAATATAGATAAAACAATATTTCGAAAGGATAGAGATCAAATACTTACGGGTAAAAAACAAAGTGGGGATGTTTTATTAGCTTTAAATAACAAATTTGTAGCAATGCAATGTGATATATTCGATGATGAACTTGAAGCTTTGTGTGTTAAAATTAGCCTTGACCAGAGATAATTTGTGTACATTGTGGTTGTCTACTTTGTACCTGGATGTAGTGTGGATGTTTACCACCGATTTTATAATTGTATTGAAACTAACCTTTTTGACTGTAAATGTTTAATTTTAGGGGATTTTAATTTTCGTGGCCTCGTATTGAATGTTCGTAACGTCCCTATATGTGATTTTGCCAGCTTTTTAGAGTTTACTAATTTTTTACAGATTAACGATGTACGTAATGTTTTTAATATTATGTTAGATCTAGTTATAGTAAGCCCCCATTTGCAGGGCTCATTGGTGAGGCCTGGGGATGACCCATTGTTGCCTGTTGACCAGTTCCATCCTGTATTATCAATTGAAGTAAATATACATAATAAGTTCGAGGAGTGTGAACAAATAATAAACGAAAAATTTAATTTTAAAAAAGCAAACTTTGAAAAGATGTACATGTTATTTCAAATCCAAAACTGGAATAGTATTTATGATTGTTATGATGTTGATGAATGTGTGAGTAATTTTTGTCAAATTCTTAATAATATCTTCTCGGAATGTGTACCTATGTCAACCCAAGTTGGGAAAGTCTTTCCTGTGTGGTACAATGGTCAAATCATTAAAATGATTAAAACTAAGGAAAATTTTTTAAGTAAATTCAAAAAAACTAACCTTAGTTTTTGGGGTGTTAAATATAAAGAGATTAGGAAAAAAATCAAGTCAAATATAAAACAATCTTACATAGAATATAAAAGGAAAGCTGAATCAAGTATGTACACAGATCCTAAATATTTCTGGTCTTATATCCGTAATTTAAAAAATGATGACGGTATACCTGCCCAAATGTATTATAACAATCATTCTGTAAATGGCACCAAATATATTGCAAATTTGTTCGCCCAGTATTTTTGTTCCACGTTTTCAACCGATATACCTCCGTCTCATGAGAAGGAATGTTCCAAGGATTTCTTTTGTTATAGACCGATCACAGAGACGGAAATTAAAAATGCCATTAAAAAATTGAAGGGAAACAAATCCATTGGACCTGATGGAATTCCTGGATATATTGTTAAGGGATGTAGTGATTTCTTGGTAACGCCTCTTTCGCACATTTTTAACTTATGTTTACAAACTTCAACTTATCCTAAAGAGTGGCGTATAAGTAAGGTCATACCAATATTAAAAAAAGGGGCCAGGAATGAAGTGAAAAATTATCGACCGGTTACTATATTAAATAGTGCATCTAAAGTTTTTGAAATTGTCCTGTTTGATCGATTGTATGGGGAGGTTAAGTATATTATATCCGAAAGTCAACATGGTTTTTTATCTAAAAAATCTACATTAACTAACTTAATAACTTTTTGCCAATATGTACACAATGCTTTTAATAAAAAAAAGCAGGTTGATGTAATCTACACCGACATGGAGAAGGCTTTTGATAAAGTCAAACATAGCCATATAGTGAGGTGAGATCTCTCTATGAGAGTAATGTGACAAATATTTTAATCAAAATACTTATATCTTATTTAACTGATAGGCAACAATATGTTGAGGTCAAGGGTGCTAGGTCTAATCTTTATGCTAGTACGTCAGGGGTTCCCCAAGGATCAAATTTGGGACCTCTGCTGTTTCTGATTGCTATAAATGCCATATTATGTTCTGTGGGTAATTCAAAGGCCTTACTTTTTGCTGATGACCTTAAAATCTACATGGAAATTACTTCCTTGGAGGATTGCTTCTGTTTGCAAAGAAATCTGGAATGTGTGGTGAGCTGGTGTAAATTGCATCATTTTAGTTTTAATGAAAATAAGTGTTCCTCTATGTCTTTAACTCTTAATAAAAACGTAATTAAATATGCTTACACTATTAATGGTACGCAACTACAGGACTGCAAGCACGAAAAAGATTTGGGTGTCATGGTGGACTGTAATCTGGCTTTTACGGATCACATTGTGGATATGGTTAATAGGGCACATAAAACGATGGGATTTGTCATCAGGTCTACCAAGGGTTTCAGTGTTGAGTGTTGTATAAAATTGTTTGACAGTCTGGTGTTGCCGGTGTTGGAGTATTGTTGCATTATATGGTATCCACAATATGAGGTGTGGACTGAGACCATTTTTAAAAAGTATGGATATTATCCGAACCAAGGATTCAACCATCTGTTATTATTACAGGAATTCAACAGGCTATCTTTGGAGAATCGTCACACCAAAACCTGTCTCGTATATATGTATAAAATTTTAACCAACAAAATTAACTCTCCAGAAATACTTTCAATGCTTCCGTTTTTTGCCAACACTAATAACACCAGACAGAGAAAGACTTTTAATTTGGACTTTCCTAGGACGAATATTTTTAAAAATTCACCAATTTACAAAATGTGCAACTTCTTTAATATTTATGCCGGTGACTTGGACCTAGATTTAATTAGTTTAAAGAGGTTTTCAAAACTGATAAATGATAGATTGTACGCCTCTCAGATTCAATCATTAGCTTTATAACTTGATCTGTTTCTGGGTTAGATTATCACTATTTTTTTACTATTGTTCATTCTGATATTTGTGGATGGATAAGCTATATTGGTGTATTTACTTTATTCAGATTTATTAGATGTTAGTATTAGAATGGTATCTGTAATTGGCCTTTTGGCTGTTGATGCTGTTATTATGAATAAATAAATAAATGCTATCTACGGTTTTTCTTCTTGCTTCTCCATTTTCCTTTTGTTAGTGGTTGCTTTGTTTACTTGCTCCATTATTGTACCAAATTGTTTCATGCACCTTAAAATAAATATAAAATGTCATTTTATAAAAAATATATAATAACTTGTTGACAATGCAACATACTTATAATAAGTCTCATCATTCAGGGATCTCAAAAAGTTTGAAACTGATTCGATTTCAATTTCCCTCTTCATTCTTTTATCTACTGGTGCTGCGCATTGACTTTCACATCTTTTTTCCCTTATGAATTTCTCAATTTCTTCGATATGGTCATTCTTAATATTTGATAGTTGTTCTGCAAGCTTTCAGCAACATCACCTAAAACAAAATCGCTTCCTGTCCATTGCTCATACAAACATACCAAATGTATGTTACACATCATAGTTTTTACAGAATACTGTGAGCCCTCACACCTGTAGCGATGAATACAAACCTTGCATACTCTATAATATAATGTTTTGCATTCTGTCTCCCATAATAATTCATTATAAGAAACATTATAATATTCACCTTTTGAAGACCTCTAAATCCTACCTGTTTTACCTCAGTTCTGTTCATTGTTTCTGCAATTTTGTGTGCTCCTCCTCATCTCTGTGAAAAACAGGAATTTCAAATGTTTTTTCCCAATTTTAAAATTTATTTGTGCTGCTGTGGATGGTTCTATGGGTTATATTATCTCTGTAAGTGCATATCCTGAAATAAATTAATACTGTATAAAATACAATAAATACAATCTACTTAATAAAAATACATACAAAAATTAACTCGTCAGAGCACATAGGTGTAACAAAAATATTTTCTGATTATGTATAAGTATAAATTATAACAATGTTAGTTACCTTTCCAAGTATATATAGATACTAAAATGTAAGATGTCAATGACTACAGCTGCTTTCCTCACAAGCATACCGATTATAAGCTTCGATACTTGTTTTCATTTCCTCCATTGTACCTATATGCCCTCTTTGTATGGTCTAAATACTTTTCAATCTGGGTGGAAATTCTGTCAGAACAGTCTTGGTTTGATATTATATGGATCTAGGTATGCCCAAGACATATTTTTTCAAGATATCCATCTTTATGTCTGGCTTCAAGCACAAAGAATATAAGATTATATCCACTTTGTACCTGCAAATCAGAAGAAAACTACTATTAGTAGACTTAATACTATAAATTAACTCGAACAAACTTTTAAGTAAGTAGTTGAAATTATTTTGAAGTATTACTTTAATAGTATTAAATCTGAAAACAAATCTATAACATTAGAAAGGGTCGGTCAAGTTTGCCCCCCGTATTAAACAAATTTCAAAAATCAATGAAGCATAATTTTGCACACATTTTGCACAATTTTGCACACCGCAAATAAAATTTTGCACACCCACACAAGGAAAACTAGAGCTGTTTTTTATACGGGGGGCAAACTTGACCGTTCCCCCCCATATGTTCCAAAATTGAAAAATTTTGATGCCACTCGATTCGGCAAATTTTGCACAATTTTGCACACCTATTTTAAAATTTTGCACACTTTTCTGGGGAAAGATATGAGGTGTTAAAAATTTGAATTTTCCCCCCCGTTTGTCAAAATGTGGGAACATTTTGATGCTGCTAGGTTCTACTAATTTTGCACAATTTTGAACACCTATTTTCAATTTTTGCACACTTTTGTGGGGAAAGTTATGAGGTGTTAAAGATTTGCATTTTCCCCCCCGTTTGTCGAAAAGTTTAAAAATTTTAATGCTGGTAGGTTCAATTAATTTTGCACAATTTTGCACACCAATTTTCAAATTTTGCACACTTTTCTGGGGAAAGTTATGAGGTTTAAATATTTGCATTTTCGCCCCCGTTTGTCAAAATGTTGAAATCTTTTAACGCTGCTAGGTTCAACTAATTTTGCACAATTTTGCACACCTATTTTCAAATTTTGCACACTTTTCTGGGGAAAGTTATGAGGTGTTAAAAATTTG
>JAEQML010066352.1:0-20062 GCA_016904865.1 Pissodes strobi | reverse complement strand
ATAGTATTTACTTCAGATGATTTTTTACCCACTTCCAGCAGTGTTTGTATGCATGGAATATTTCTGTTTCGAGTGTTTATTTGTCTATTTAAATATTGAATTTTCAAAGTCTTAATTTGTAATTAATGCTTTATAAAAGTCGTTTTGTCTAATAATATCGCATTATTTTTATATGTTTGAGTTAGCCTAGCGGTTCTTATCCTAAAAATTATTTTAATTATTCTGTTTTGTATATAGTTTATCACATTGTTATATGCACATCCTCAAGAGACTATACCATATGTAGCCACGGATCCAAAAAGGGCATAATAAATCACCAACAGTTTTTGTGTCCAATAAATGCTTTTTAATGTTTCAATAGCGTCTGCCACACTGCTACTTCATTTGGGCTGCAAGATTAACCTAAAAACAGTTTTAATAAGTTACTTCATATTTTTTTCTAAAATTAAATTACAAGGCACTTGACATTAAGTATTTACAAAAAGAAGAAAAGCCTAAAAAAATATGACCTTCATTTTTTGTTTTTGCCACTACATAATTATGTGCTTTTCTACATCATATAGTTTTTTAATAAAAGTGGAGTCTACTATATTTCCATCCATGTCTATAAAGGTATTACATCTAGCCCAATTGTTTCGTAATAATTTTAGCATGTGACATGAATCAAAAATTATATATATTTTAGATTTATCACTTGGGTGTAGAAAGTGCGATTTTATATTATCGATATTTAAAAAAACTGCTCCCAGTTCTCTAGACATAGAGAAGCTTGCACTGGGTCCATCACATGTTAAAGATGTAATTGTAACACCAACTTCTCTTAATTTCACTAATGCTTGTTGAACAATATTTGCCTTTTCTGCAGCTGTTAAATTTTTAATGAAAAAGTAGGCAATTGGAAGCTTCCATCTTGTCTTCATTGAAATAACTAATAAAACAAAGACTTCGGTGGCACAATTTAATGTATCATCACTAATTCCTGTTCCATAATCAACATAGCCCCACGTTTTTTGCCCTACAAAATCTATTTGTTTCCTTATTGACATCTCATCCATTACTAGTGAGCATAATGTTGGGTCGTTTCTTTCTGCATTCTGTGAAACAATGGATTTTAATGTATCAAAAGCACACTTAGTAAAACCAGGCTGACAATCAATGCTATTTAGCCATGTTCTAATGACCGATGGTGAAGGCAAAGCTAAATTAAACGTCTTTCTCACATATTCATAAGCTTTGCTTGAATAAAACTGTAACGTCATTGCAAAACTCCTAAGTTCTTTGGGAAACTGACTTCTACTTTGTTTTTTGCCTTTTTTATATTGCCTATATTTAAAAGACATCGATTCAGAACAGCCAGAGGGATTCCTGTAAATGATTTTGTCAATATTGTTAGAGCATCAGTTGACATTAATCTTTTATTATGAAGTTCCCTAGTAACTTGTTTAAGGTTAGTCACTTTCTTTTGGAGTCTTTTAACTTTCCTGTTAACAGAGTATAATTTTTTTTGGAGCTCTTTTTTCTGCTCTGACTGACATTTTTGTTATTGAAATATACGACGAGGGGATAAGCTAAAAAATTATTTTTACTTTTAATATGTAGTAGCACTTATTTAATTAAATAAATTATAAGCTGTAAATTAGATTTGTTTTTCACACTTTAATGAAATAAATCATTTTTGCAGTTTAGTTATTAATGTATAAAAGTTAAAACAAAGTTTCAACCAAAATCTTAACCACTTTTCGCATGGTAAATTTTTAGTTTATCAAGTTTCACATAATATACCTACACTTTAGGGATATTAACCCAAACTAACCCACTCACCTGTAAGTATGATTAGACCAGGCAAATCTTATTTTTTCAATGAAGTGTAAGGGGACATTTTTTTTTCAATGGTAGTCGATAGGTTTTATGTTCAGGAACAAATATATAAAAATCCTAAAAAATCCGTTGTGAGCTAAAAACGCCATCTTGAAAAAACATGGCCGACCGTTCAAATTTAAGAAAATTAAATATCTTCTCACCCCTTAGGTTAATTTCCACGTTTTTGAAGTGAAAACTTCTTTGTGCGTGTTTTGCGTTTTTTTTGTGGGGGTTGAATGAGACCCAGCCGTCACGCGTCAGGTTCGGGTATGTAACGTAACGCTCCTTCTTCTGGCATGTTCCCGTATAGGTAGAGGGCCGCACTTTTCAGGGAATGTAGCCGGGGTAAAAAGAAGGTCATGGACGAAAACGGGACCCCGTACCACCCCACGTTTGGCCAGGGGAGAATGGGAGAAGGAAAATCTGAAATAATTAATTTCAGGAAAACGGGAAGAGGTACACGGACGAAATTTTTATGGTAGGTGCGCCCCATGGGGGGCCACCTTAGACCATACGGGGGAGACCGGGGCTCTAATTTAGGGGGGATTTTGAGGAAAACCGTTTTTGGCCCGTATCTCTGCAACGAAGGCTCGGATCGACATTCTGACAAAAGGATGACCTATCGTGTGGTCTTAAGCACACACAATTTTTTTTCATTTTTCGAAATTTTAACCTTAACATAAGAAGAAAATAATCCTTTAATTTAGATCTAACAAAGAATATAAATTTCCTAACAAAAAAACTGAAAAAGAAAAAAAAATTAAACATTTTTTTGGCTTACATTTAACTTTTTAATACCACTAACTACCATTACATTCTAGTTTATTACAAAAACTCAGTCATTCAAAAGATTCTCGTCCAGAACACAAGCATATTTGCAGTCTATGCCATGGAAGTGAAGGCACATAGATCTGCAGCGTCTGACTTGTGAACATACACACCTTTTTGGCAGCCATTTCGACATTTACAGTAGATCAGACTTAAGACTTCTTCTGCTGCAGGAGATCGCTGCACTGTGATTGCAAACATTTAATTTTTTGATACCTTCCATCCAAATTTATCCGGGGCTAGGAAATTTCCCATCCATTGCTGTACTTGAAGATAGGTCGTGAAAATAAAAAAGAAAACAATTTGCTATTAATGTAATCACTATTTGAAACACTACCTGCATCAAAAGATTTGTCGAGCGTCTGCTAGCTATACCAATGTTGTAAAGTCTATATCGTCTTCATTAATGTCTCGGGACCCTTCTCATCCTTCTAATCCGTCTATAAAAGAGACAAATTCATAACCAACTTTTGGTAGTTCATCTAGATTCGCATTCCTATCACTGAATTTGTCATGCATGAATGCATGCTTCTTAAACACCTAGTCCAAGAGGCTGTCCAAAATCCTCATACACTTTTTTTAAATGGAAAATTTTATCTTCATTGTCGCTGCGACCCACTTTTTTAAAATAAACATTTCATCTGTCACCGCACAAAGCAATTAACAAAACGATTAAATCTGTGTCTTCCCCCAATACTATGGCTTTATTTACAATTAAGGTGTCCGCATCTGCACTTGCCCCAACCGTTGAGATACTGTTTTCTCTAAATTGCTCTCTAAGTAGTTGTGTGTATGTAAGCGTCCGTTTTGTTATCGAGATCTCAGTTACTCCTCTTCCGTGAGTTAGTCCACCCGAGGTCTTCATTGATCTCATTAGATACTGCTCTATTCGTATGCACATGTCATTCGAAGTACCCGACCATAGTTTGTGAGTGCGGCGCGGCGCGGGCGGCGTATCGTAATAGTATATTATGATATGAGTGTATAAGAGGGCCTTTAAAGCACGCGCGGCATATTTCAAAACACGACGCGCAGCGTAGTCGGCTTTAAAGGCCTCTTATACACGTATGTGATACGCAATTTTTTTATTACGAATGCATCATATTCTCAAAATTTTTTTTCTTTTTTGAGTTACGTAGTTACTATTTAGAATAAAGCAATGTTGTTTTTAAATGTGTGCCTTCATTTTGACATATAGTAATTTAAACGCCAGGTAAATATCTGGGTAAAAAAGGTAGATCAAATGTTTCTATAGCAACCTTTAAAAAAGTAGGCGCATCATAAACATAATTTTAAGCAAGCTGTCGCTTGCGATAATCGTTGATTATGATGCATGCGTAATAAAAAATATCCTTTATCACAAAATAGCTTAAATTCACTAAGCCGCATACTCTGTTCTAATTTGCTCATATTTTGTATATACATGTGAGCAGACTTTGCGTAATGGAAATGACCTACAGCGTAGAAAAATGGAAGCATCATCTTTAAAGCTTTTAAGGCTTTTAGAAAAAGTGTCATTATAGTTACCATTTCATAAACATGGAGTGGGGGTGCCAATGCCAGGCGTGTACCGCGTGTCACGGAATTTAATCGGACGTGCATAAATTGGACTGGTAATTATGAAATAATAGATTTTAATAAATAACGTGAGCGGCCATGTTTTTTTAAATGGTGGCTTTAGCTCACTTCCGATTTTTTGGGATTTTTAGATTTGCATTCTATGATAAAAGAGCTATGGTTTTCAACAAAAAAATAAATGTCCGCAAAAACTTCACACTTAACATACATTTTTTTAAAATTTGCCTGGTCTAGATATGTTCTCACATATTTTCTCCATTTTTTTGGAGAGCCTGTAAGGCCTATACTGTCTGCAGAACTAAACGATTCAGTAGCTAATTCCAGTTTCCTTTTTAAACTTTTTTTGAATTCGTCATCTGACTCACAAAAAAAACCAGGAGGCTTTTTTAATAACGACAAACAGCACATTTTCAATACCAGCAAAAAGTAAAATAAACTGTTGCCATCCCAGAGTGTATCCAAGGTTGAATTACAAGTTAATGAACTTGAACTGGAAAAAAAAGAACAATAATTATTTTAGATGTAAAATATAATAAGGTAAGATCCCAAAGAACTGTTTTAAATCAAGATATGTTTTTAATTCAATTTAGTAAGAAGATGTGTTTTTGATTGAATTTAGAAAGAACTCGTCAACTTATGATCTAATATACGGAAGCACTGATGTACTGAAGTTGGAATATGTTTTAAAATTAGAACAACGTAAGCTTGTTTATAAAATTTTAAATGGCAGAGAGAAATGCAATATTGAAACTAACTTTGGGAACCAGATTCATAACTACTGTACACGTAACCAAAATAATATATAGTGCATAATGTGAGAACCAATATAGGACTTAACAACCCAATAAGTAAATGTATTAAAATGTATAAATTCATTGCCTACGAATGTATCACAAAGCACAAATGTAAATAGGTTGAAGAAACAAATAACGCAATATTATAAGGAAGCGAGTAGACTGGGTGGCTGAGACTACTAAATCTGTGTAGGATAGTGTAATTTGGTGTTGTTGCTTTTATCTGATACCTGACTGTATTTGAGATGTAATTGTGATTTTTGATGTATTTATTGTAGATTTCGTTCAGAGACCAGTACTGTGTACTGCTTAGGAACCCATTTAGGCTAATGAATCTGTTGTAAGAATTAATAAATAAATAAATATTGCTTTGAAAAAAAAAAAGATAAATTAATTATGCTGTCAATTTTAGTTTAAACAAACCAGGCAGATATACAAATTTTTAAACTTAATATGTGACTAGTATTTTTTTAGCTATTATTATTTTTTGAGCCATACTGAATGAAATGAATAGTATTTACATATACAATTTTATTATAATATTTATAATTATTGAAAATTTTAATTTAAAAATTCACAATAAAATACAATTTTCCAAGTGATTTTCAAAATAATGACTTTTTACCAGGGGCGGCTTCTCAATAAGTGCGCCCGTGCGCGCGCACTGCCTTCGAAAGTAAACGGAAAAATAAAATCTTCCCTACATACAATTTAACATAAACTAACTATAATTTGCGAATTTACATATTTTTGAATCTCCACTGGCCGCAGAATACATTATTTATAAGAGCGAAATCGAGGCACGACGGCGACGATCAAAACGCAGAGCATCCAACGGCGGCCTCCGTTCTTAGCCACAACTAGTCTAACTCTGCCGTGCGCTAGTGTTCGGCGCTCTTGTTAAATGCATTTTCGTCATGCAAAACGGTCGGGAATGTTCGTAAAATCACGAGAAGTCTAGGCTCATCCGTGCGCTATTTAGATCCGCACTTTGTAGCTTAATATAGTGATAATTTGCAATTCTTGCGTATATAGTATGGTGTCACAAGCTGATTTTTTCAGGGATGAAAGTACATGATAAGATAACCCTTATTCCGGAGGTAATCCAAAATTAGAGTCCACAAAAGGACACTATCATCAAAAATCGAGATATTGGTACATCGTATAGAGGAAAAAATACTTATTTTTTGGTCCAATGCACAATAAGGTCTTTGTAGGAAATATTTTTTGATAATTATTCAAAAAAAAATCATTTGCATTAGCCCATATGGCCGAAAAAATATATAAATGTAAATATCTCGGTTTCAACCGTGCAAAAATTTAATTAAAAAATAGTTATTTTTAAATATAACACTCAATTAACAAAAAGGGAAGGCCTAAATGAAAAAAAAATATTCTTTATAAAAGTTTCGCTTATGTCTTGACAAGGTAATAGAGCGAATCCCATATTTTTTGCTTATAAACTAACAATGGTATAACAATAAATAATGAGAGACGTCATGGGTTTACGCCCTAATTAAATATGTCCAGCCTCTTCGTCTTCAAGCTACGGCTGATACAACACATTTATTATAGGTCCTGAAAAATTCAGCTTGTGTGGAAAAAGTGGGAAGTAAATCGTTTTTAGGGCGAATGTTACATTTCTACTATTATAAGTATTATTCTGTATTATACTCCAGTCGAGCCGTGAATTTATTTTTGTTTTGTTCGGTTCGTTGACGCTTGTTAATTAGCTGCATATAAACTCGTGAGTTTAGTGTACGTAATATTGTTTAGTGTTTTATATTTTTATTTATATACTATTATTCTACTGTCATGGCTAGTAGTTCGGGTTCTGACAATTGCTGTGGGGGCATAAATTCAGTTGACAATATTATTAAAAATAACTTTTCTCTATTGGATCTGAATAAAAGGATTGAAATAAAGAGGTTAGGGCGACCGATGCCGGTTTTAAAATTAGACCAAGCATGTGCCAAGAAAAAGGATGGTCGGTTTTTCACCAGACATTTTAACCCCCGAAATCTTGTGGCGAATGGAATTTCACTTTAAAGCTAGGAAACGGCAAAGTCGAAGGGCTAACCATCGACAAAAAGATGTTCAATAACACTTTTTTGCCATCAAACCGATATATTTTTTAACGTTTTCGAACTTCTCCTGATTTTTTTTTTGAACTTTATTGATTTGTAGTTACAATAAACTGTTTTAATGGTTTACCCTTCTAGAATCGATAAGTACCTACTCTTTTAGTGTGCAACAATTACCATTCAAGAGGGCGCCGAATTCATTTTTTAAACGATTTTAACGAGTTTTGGGTAAAAAATGGGCGTGGCACCCCCAAAACGGGTAAGCGTCCAGCGGCGCCTGCAGCGGGCATCCCCCTATTCGTACGAAAAAACCTACTTAAATTGCGCACTACCTATTTAAAACCTCACGAGCCGCCACTGCTTTTTACTCTCATTTAATATTTAAAATGCCATAAAAAAGTACTTTCTGTAAAATGTATAACTAAATAGAAATAGACATTAATTGCAATTTAATTTAATTTGCCTATTATTACTGGCAATACATTTAAGCACTACGACGCTCATCAGAATAAGGGATTTCAATTTCAAGTGCAGGCTCTTCCAAGAATACAGGTTGAATAGCAAAACCTTCTTTTGCAGTTGAAACAGCAGGAATGATGACAGAACTAAAAATATTTAACAGTTTTAAATAAATTTATACAATTACAAATAAACGAAGTTAGATTTACTTTATTTAACTTTACTGGTTAAAATAAATATTATGGTTTATATTATCTTGTTAATGTACAGGGTGATTCACCATAATGTCATAACCTCTTAACTTACTTTTTATGACAGGAAGAAAAGGTATTGTTGCTTCTATATAAAAGTCTAAACATAAAATATGATAATATTTTGAAAATACATATGCATATTTAAAAGCCAGAGTTTTATTAACCCAAATAAACCATGCAGATATACAAATTTTTAAACTAAACATGTAACTAGTAATTTTTTTTCGGCACTATTATTTCTTAAGCCATACTGAACGAAATGAATAGTACTTACATATATATACATATGAAGGGTCCAGGTGAAAAACATGATAGCAC
This sequence comes from Pissodes strobi, assembly GCA_016904865.1. Lineage (NCBI taxonomy): Eukaryota > Metazoa > Arthropoda > Insecta > Coleoptera > Curculionidae > Pissodes > Pissodes strobi. The sequence continues at coordinate 11,887 of JAEQML010066352.1, read as the reverse complement.
ATTTTTTACAATATTAATATTTTAACATATTTTTTTGTGCCTAGCTGATCCCTACAGACATACAAATGGTACAGGTAAATAACCTGCTAAGTCACGCGATATTTACCTAATAAAATATAAGCACAGGGAAAAACCTGATAAGTACCAATAGTTCATTCTCTGTTCACACATTAAGTAAAATAAATCTGAAAAGTATATGACTAGTTCCTCATTACTATAACTAGTAAAACCGGAAAACCAAGAAATTTCTTTTAGTTATCCTGTAAAATGTATAAAATGGTGCTTCTCTTGTTTTCCCCCGGACCCTTCAATATACATATAATAAGTAATTTTCAAAATAATGACTTTTTACTCTCATTTATTATTTAAAATACCATAAAAAGCCATAAATTTTAGCATTCATATTTACCTTCTAGATTGTAAAATGCCCTCAGAATTAGTATTATGTTCATCCGAATAAGGCATTTCAAGTGCAGGTTCTTCCAAGAACATAGGTAGCATGACAATACCTTCTTTTCCAGCTGAAGCAGCAGGAATGATTCCAGAACTAAAAAGATTTAACAATTTTAAATAAATTCATACGATTACAAATAAACAAAGTTAGATTTACTTTATTTATCTCTACTTGTGAAAATAAATATTATGGTTGATATTATCTTATTAATGTACAGAGCGATTACCATAATGCCAGAACCTCTTATAAAGTTTCAAGACTTTTTATGATAGGAAGAACAAGTATGTTGCTTCTATATAATATTCTAAACAGAAAATACATATCCACATTTAAAAGCCACATTTTTATGCCTTTCTGCAAAAGGAAGCTATACACCTCGCTATACACTAGGGCTCAGAATTTTTCAGATATAAGTATTAAAATAGTTGTTTGGTAGTTAATTTTATAAAACAGCAAATTTAAAGAGGGGTTAATTTAAATTACAAACAAAAAACATTGTATATTTTTTTGTGCGATAAACAGTTTCACATTCAAACAAAGAGGAGTGATCAGCTTGTGTGCTACAGTTTGGCAAGGTACAATTTGGGATCCTCGTACTGTAGAGAGGGTGGTTATGGTGGTGTAGCCATCTATCTAAGACACAGCAGCACATGGAAAATAAAGAATGATATAGCAAGATTTTCAGAAGAGGGTATATTTGAATGTACAGCTATAGAATTAAAATTAGTTTGTAGGAAAATTTTACTATTATGTTTATATCGCTCTCCATCGGCTCCACTAAAGAATTTTTATTAAAATTATAATCATTCCTGTACATATTACATAATGATAAATGCTTGTGTTTTTTAGCTGGAGACTTTAACCTTGATGTCCTCGATGATTCAAATAAAAATTGTATTGACTTTGTTGCATTGTTGCGGTCATTTAATTTTAAACCTAGCATTTTGGATTACACGAGAGTTAGTAAGGTCAGCAAAAGCTGTATCGATAATATCTTTACAAACATGCAAGGTTTTGAGGCAGTGGTTATGGATGCTCAGAAAATTATATTTAATTTGCATTGCAGGCAGAAGTAAGGGTAAGGCGGCGAATTTTTAGTAGTGTCAACCAGAATATTTTTAAATCATCTTTGCATAATCACGACTGGAAATCCTTATACATGATTCAAGACCATTTAATAAATAAACAATAGGAAAAGTTTGAGGGTACCTTGAAATTGTTTTTTGATAACAGTTTTCCATCAATATTAATGAGGCTCAAATTGAAATCAAGGAGAGCAGTTATACTCACACCGCACATTATTGAGTGTAAGAGGGAACTAGATATTTTTTTGATGATGAGCAGAGCAGATAACAGGTATCAAGAATCTTATAGGCATAAAAAGCGTTTACATAATAACCTTTTATGAGAAGCTCGGGGAATACAATACACTGAGAGAATAATTCAAAGTAACAACAAAACAAAATGTATCTGGGAAATTGTTGGTGAGATCAATGGTGTAAAGACACAAAATAACAATCAGAATGGATGTATTCCTAGTAAACCTGAAAATATATGTGATGATTTTAATCAATTTATTCTTGAAGCTGCTCCTAACCTAATGAATAGACAACTGATTCACATACCATTCTCATGCAGAATATCAATAAATGTGCGGTCTTTTTTCTTGAAGCCAGTAACGACAAATGAAGTGCCGACAATAATTTCAAAATTTAAAAATAAAAAAAGTTTTGGATACAATGAAATATCTCCTAATCTCGTAAAGTACTGTGCTGACGAAATTGCAGAGCCTCTTTGTCATCTTATAAACAATTCTTTTGAGCATGGAAATTTTCCTGATAGTTTAAAGTTGGCACCTGTCAAACCTTTGTACAAAAAGAGGGATAAGTCAGTGCTTGAAAATTATAGACCTATAAGCTTAATATCAACCTTTTCAAAAATCTTTGAAATCGCAATGTGCACACGACTCTTACAGTTTTTCTATGATATGAAACTTATGAGAAGGTCACAGCATGGGTACCTTAAGAATAAATCAGTGAAAACAGCTGTGATTAGCTTTGTTGAGAAAATATTTAGTGGTTGAGGCGCAGAAGATATTTCATTAGGAATATTCCTGGATCTCTTGAAAGCATTTGGCAGCCTTGACCATCAAATTCTGTTACATAAATTGGGGAGATATGGGGTTCGTGGTCTTGCTCTTGAGTGGATAAAATCATATCTTTCAAACAGAAGACAGAAGGTTGTTATTCAGAGAGATACCAAAAGCTAATCTTCCAGGGAGGGTCATCTTCTTATGGACATTCCTCAAGGAAGCATAATGGGGCCATTGTTGTTTGTACTCTATGTAAATAATCTGGCAGAGGAAGTACTTGATAATACATCACACCTTGTAAGTTTTGTAGATGACACAAATATTCTTACAGTAGGAATAACATTGTCTGATCTTCAAGTGTCCTCTGAAAGATTGAGGGTTGCTCAGGAATGGTTCGCAAGGAATAGATTAATCCTTAATTCAGACAAGACTAACTTGGTGTGCTTTCAAACAAAACAAAAAGACAGTAAGATCCCAGATACAGTTTGCCTGAATTAAAATTAAAATTTTAATTTTAATATAGCTTAAGATGTATTGTTTTTTAAAATTGTATAATAACTTATTAGTTGAAATTTTATGATTGTATTTTTTTCCTGACGCCAGTAAAAATGGTTTATGTATTTATTAACTGTAATATATATTTGAATTTGAATAACGAAAGTCAAGTACTAGCAAAGAATACAAAGTTTTTGGGAATCTATATTGACCAGAACCTGGATTGGATGGAGCATGTGATGAATCAGGGAAAACGAGTCGCATCAGCTTGTTACTCCCTCAGAGTTGTGTCTAAGTATTTGAACAGTGTATGTCTTAAGGTCGTTTATTATGCAAATATTTACTCAGTCCTTAAATACGGGATAATATTCTGGGGAGGTAACTCGGGTGCTGCTCAGGTATTTAGACTACAGAAAAGAGCAGTTCGAATTATTTTATCGTTGCGACACAGACAAAGTTGCAAGGGAAAGTTTAAAGAGCTGAAAATTCTTACAGTACCAGGGCTTTATATTTTTGAGTGTTTGCTGTTTCTCTTCAAAAACAGGGAGCAGTTCTCATTATTTAAAACAAAGCAAAGCATACGTACCAGATGTTGTGGTTTCAATACTCCTCGACACAAATTTTTTAACAATATAACATCAAGACGAAGTCAAATTCTATCACTTTTAAAAGTGGCATTAAAAAACTGCTTATGGAAGTAGAACCATATACAGTGCAGCAATTTTTAGACTTTAAGTTTTAACTGTAATTAGTGTTTAAACTGTGTTAGTATTGTTATAATATATTCATCGTTGTAATTGAAACTTGTGGTCTATGATTTATTTACTTTTTTGCATATCTTCTTTTAACCACATCTGTTGCTATAGTATTATTATTTAAATAGTAGAAAAGATTTTTTAATGAATGACATTTCAACTCTGTGTCAACTTTGCCGAGGTATATAGCATTAGTGATTGTTCTGTGAGATGACATTTGCATAAATTTGACGCATGATACAAAGAATAACGATTTGACGCAATCATTGTCTTTATAGACGCAATATTATTATTCAATCATGCCAATGTTTTATATAGATTATTGTGTATGATTTTCTTTTTATACAATGGTATGATTTTATTAATAAAAGAATCTTGAGTTTGAAGTATATATGCTATAGAATTTAATGAGCAAAAATTTACTTTATTGTTCTTCGGATTCTTCATTCTGCTAATAAAATTTTCCTTTTTTCGGAATTAGGTCCTAAATTTAGACTCGGAACAGCTCCATGTTTTAATAGCATGCTTCCTCGAGGTGTAATATTTATATCTTCTTTGTGAAAAGGCGTACTACATATGCGATTAAAGTTGGACAGTCTTTTTACTTCAGGATCAATACCTAAGGCTTTCACCCATGTTTCATATTTATTTTCGGTTAACCTACAAGAATTAGAAAAAAATAAGTACATATATATATTTATCTACATTATTATAGTAATAATAAATGTATGACCAAAAATTATGAATTGTTTAATATATAATGTAAACTAGGTACGATTGACATTTTTTTATCTGATTACCAAAGAAGGTAGTCATAGAAAAACAAAATCGTGACTATATAGGATACGAATTTGTAAAATAGCCTGGGCTAAAATAAGGGCAGGCAGGTTTTGTATTGAGCTGTGAAGCCTTTATAGGTAAATACTTTGGGTTATACTAGTGATTTTATTCTTCACCTACTTGTACTAAGATTTCCAGTCTGTAATGACATTTTTAAAGTACCTGCTTTAAAAAACAATTGTACTATTGAAAGTACAAATGTTTTTTTAAAGCTTGCCTGGTTTGCATGACTGTTAATGTTTATAATTACCAACTTACTATTAACTTGTGTGCAAAGCTATTTTCAGCAAATACCGAAAGAATGTGACTAAAAACAGTTTTAGGTCGACTAACAAGCTATTTTTTTGAAATGAAACAATATTATGTTGAAAAATGAATTAAATACCACGAAATATCTAACTTTTAACTTGTTAATATTTAATTATCAACTTACTATTAACTTGTGTGCAAAGCTATATTTAGCAATTGCCAAAAAATGCGACTAAAAACAGTTTTAGGTACCAACCAGCAAATATTTAGATTTTTAATTAATATACCTTTACATTTTCTGGTATGTATGCTTGTCAATGTTTAATTACCCACTTACTATTAAGTTGTTTTGCTACGCTATTTTCAGCAATTGCCAAAAGAATGCGACTAAAAACATTTTTAGATTGAGTAACAATCTAACAAGATAGTTTTTGGAAATAAAACAATAAAATTTTCAAAATTAATTAGGTAGCACCAAAACACAGGTACTCTTTGACCAAAATTTAGACTTAATTAATATAGGTACATTCCCATTTTTCAAAGTGATAGATCTATAAACAAAATCAAGGTTAAAAAGTTCAATAAATATTATCCATTTAAACATAAAATACGTAAATTATAGGAAGTATAGATAACTGAAAATTAAAATACGCTGTTTTAAGTTAATACTTACTGAAAATAGGAAATTCCGTCTTGCTTGCCTTTGTTTTGACAAAACAGAACCATACACTTTGTGTCTTTATTAGTCATTATGAGCTTTTAAAGCTACACTTTATACATTTACACTAAAATATATTAATTATAACTAACTACTGGTAAATAATAATGATGAAAATGAAATGAAACTTCGTTTCGAAACACAAAACTACTTCACTTAAAAAACTCAACTCAACACACGAAAACAGAAATAAAATGGCGTCAAGCGTCACTTCCAAACAATCCAAACAAAGTCCGGAACTGGATTGTTTACGATCGTTTCAAACAGTTATAACAGCTTGTCAGTGCGCAGGCGCTCAAGGGCCGCTCGCTGAATAATTCTGACCGTAAAACATGCGCACAGACGCATTTTTGCGCCCACGATTGATCACTTTTGTATAGGCAGCCCGTTAATATTGCTTGTCCATTGTGTATGTCAATGGTTGAACCCCGTTAATTGTGTGCAGCTACTTCGTGAAAATTAGATCCGATTTAACCGTTTGGATAGAATCACCTTTTAATCAAGATTCTCGGATCCTGTTCTTATTTCTATATTATCAAACGGAGATCGAATACATAAAAATAAAAAAAGATTTGCACATGAAAATGACTTTGTATTATTTTTGTTGCAATTCGTGTTTATTTAATTAAATTTTTAATAAAAACTACTGGCAAGTTATAAAACAGATAAAACGAGTATTGAGATCATGGTTTAAAGATTCAGCAAACGCAAAGTAACTAAAACAGGATTGCAGCATAGCATTCGATAAAAACATTGCCATTTTTTATGGTAGTGACACACACACTAAATCGAGATCCTATGGCACTCGAAGAGCGGTGTGTGTGCGGATAATGCAAATGTATCCAAAATATTGAGAGGAAAAGGGGGATGATGAGCATAATAAATTAAGCTTATAACTATTATATTACCTTTTGGTAGCCTTCATTCTATAATTGTATTGTACAACAAACTTTTGGACCATTATATTCTTTCCTACAATATATTCTCCTGTAAGGGGGCTGCAGTGCCATAGACCTCCATTCGTTGTGCCCCTTTATTTTGTCTTCGCCTGATACTGCTATCAGCTGGAGCAAATGAGCATCGCATGGTTGAGCAAGGGTATAGCCTTTTAATAAGGTAAAGTGATGTTTGTTTTAATGGAAGCTTTCATACTATTCCATGCAGAATTATCGCATTTCCAACTCTTTACCTTATATGTTACTATACAAATGTTAAGTTTCTAAATACATTTATTCTGTGCTGTTACAGCCTAGTTACATGTTTTGGGTAGTTTTTTTTTGGTATTTTATAGCCTGAGGCGAAAGTTCAAAAATTGAATCGAGATTTAAAATATATGGATGAACCACAAATTTAAAAATATGTTTTGAAATTTAAAAGCTGCAATAGATATTCTCCGATAACAAATCGATAACCACCTACACAGAGATAACTATCTTACATCTTTTAATAAAACAACGCAATAGCATATTAATTTATACAATGCGGAATACTGGGAAATATGACAAGACCGTTCTGGACTTTTTATATAACGTTGATTATATGGATTACATAATTCTTAAATTAAACCAAAACATTAATTTCTTACTACGAAAAATGCATTGTTCTCTTTGATCTTCCATAATATCGAATAGGTAAAGTAATTAATTTTATATATAGGTAACAATTAAGAAGATGCAAACACATAAAGTCAACAAAAGTAAATATTTTTTCGAAAAATAAAGGTTAGATAGATGAGACTTTATTTCTGAGCTATAGACTTATTTAAAATTAGAGTATTGAAAATGTTGGTCATAATACTAAAAAAATGTATTTAACCGTGTACAATTTAGGTCAACCTTAAGTTAAAAATAGCTTAAATGAATCCTATACAACAGGGCGCAAACGCTGCCGCCGAAAACTTCACATGTATTTCTTGCATTATTATTAAGAAATAATTCTTAGAGACATGTGCCTGGAATCGCTTCATTTCCGAAATACACGCAGTTAAGAAAATAAACAAAAATGGCTTTCTAATTCTATTTTCTCTTAGCATTTTATAGAAAAATATTGTTTGATGGCGTCAAAAAAAATGTAATTGACTCAAAATAATTGTAAAATTTCGAGAACATAGCAAAAACTCACCTCCGAGGCTTGCCGAACCTATAATAATTCTGGACATTCGAACTGGAACCAAATTTTGAAAGATTGATTCATGTTCTACCATATGTTGAATTCAATATTATTCTTTTTAGCCTAATACAGGGTGGGAAAGAGAGAGACGTGATTTTTTGAAAAAGTTCAATTGACTGTCAGTTTAGAAAAATAGTTGAGTGGTTTTTGTTATTGTTTTTTTCCAATGAGGGTATATTTCCCGGGGGCAACGCAAGCTTCTCAAAAGTGAGAGGTGGAAAGAAGAGGTACTCTTGGTGAAACAGAGTAAAAAAATTGTGTGAAATTATAAAAAGTCCCAATGTAGTTTTCGCGTTTGATCAAATTTTGGCTTCGGTACATTTGATATAGTCTATTCAATACCCAGCAGTAGGAAAGGCCATTGTGACCAGAAAGAACATGCCAAAAAAATTATGGAATAGAGAAAAACGAATAGAGGTGAACGCGAATTTCTGACTAATCAGTCAAGTTCTATAGCAATCAAATTGCAATATACCCAATCGGTTATTCTGTTGAGTAACTATTAAGGTCCGGACGTAACGAGTGTAAAGAGAAAATATAAATCTGGCAATAAAGATGATGTACCCTATCCTGATGCTGCCATTGTATTTTATAACGAAATAATGGGTGGAGTGGATCTTGCGGATCAAATGTACAGTCTATACGACATGGGTAGCTAATGATTTCTAATGATTTCTGATGTAAACAGCTGGATGATATACAATGAAATACGTCGAGCCCAAAAAACTACACCTATTGGACTTTCCATTTTCTTTGTCAGAAGATCTTACCGAAAAAGGAAAAAGGCATACATTAGCCAAACTTCCGCGAAGTAAGTATGGTAGGCCTCTAAAAGGAGTCAATGCTATGAAAAATGTAGGGGAAGACTTGCCTGTAGAAACGACAAACAGAAAAAAAGGTTTTTTGTCCAATGTCTGACGTAGGGTTATGCAAACATTGTTTTGCCAGTTAATTGCAAAATTTAATTTTTAGTTTTTTTATTTTTTAAATTGTTTATTTTTTCAGAACACAAAACCTTCTTGGTCTTCACATCGAGACATATGATATATTCCAGTTAAAAATCCCACTATAATAGGCTATATGTTTCAGAAATGTGATTTTTTCATTCTTACCAAAATATTTTCTTGCATTACTTGTTAAAACCCATATTTGTCAAAAATATTATCAGTAGCCGGTGCCGTCCCTGATTTCCTTATAATAGTAAAATATTGTTACATCATTGTTTTATCGATACTACACAACGTCAAAATTTCATTATAATATAAAAGGTCGCTTAACTGTTAGAAACCGAATTTCCAAGTACTTTTTTGGGACCAATATATTATTTAAGAAGGACACTCCTTGGAAACTAAATTATATAAATAATTAGTGATAATTTGACCTACCTTATACGTTCCGGAGAGGTTAGTAGATATAGCTATAGGACATCGTGTTTTTTTAACTTTTTAAAAAGTTTCAAGGTAGCATCCCTCCTTCAAAACGAGAATCACAAAATTGGAAGTCGATTGAATTCATTCAAAAAATATCGTCTCTTTTTTTCCCACCCTGTATTAAGCCACCTGTGTTAAAGAAAACAATATCGGATTCTGCATGTGGTAGTGCTTCATATTACTCTTTCAGGATCTGTTGACGTTAAAGACCGTTGAACCCTCCAAATTTTATTGGGTTTTGAAAATGAACTAAAATTTGTTACTTTAGGGTAACGTTTCAATTGAAGCTGACTTTAGTTAGAATTTTATTCCAAATGATTACATCTATTCCAGATTGCTTATTAATATGCACCTGTTGTCTTTTAATTGCATAAATCCCTACATAGATTTGCACGTTTTATGCTTAATACGTACCTAACTTAAAACGAATTCACGATAAATTATTATTGCGCCATCGCTAATATTACAAAATTACCATCAGCCAGAAAGTAACAATTTAGATTGTGTAGTAAATTAGGTTTTGATGCGGTCCTAATGTAGAAACCATTATTTAATACAGGAAACAAGCCTATTTTAAAAGTAGCAGTGGCTATAATACCAGAAAAACTTAAACACCAAAGCGAAATAAATTTATTGGATTTATTGGCTTAAATAGCTCAAGTGCTTTTAAGAATTGAGTATTGTAATGGGGCTGAAGTCGGAGCTTACATTGACCTTTTTGCGATAATTAAGAAAAAGCTACATAACCAGGCAATTTTAATCCCTCCAATGTATGCAACTTGTTTGGATTAAGTATAGGCGAGCTTGGTTAGCGGCTTTCTTAAGTGGTCGACGTCTTTAGCAACCATGCGGGAAATTATGTGCAATTAGGCACGCCATGTTGTCAGTTTCGTGGCTAAATGCATATTTGTGTTAACATGCAGGACAGTATTTCAAATCTGTAGACCCTAGGAGCAATTCTCTAACTAAAAACCTAAAAAGAAATATTTATAGCTGAATTTATAAAAAATCTTTCTATACAGTATTTATTAAAGTTAATGCTGAGATAATGAAAAGGAAATAATTGAAAATCCTTTAGTTACCTATGAAGTACTTTTATAACATTTATTTACTGAATTAAAAATAAATTTTGATGTAGAATAAAACTTTACTTTTGCTCTTGCGAACTTTGTTTTGTTGCAGATTTTGTTAAAACTGTAGACTAGACTAGACAATGCAAGGAAACACAAATAATGTGTTAAAATCCCAAACTCAAATATATCCATAACAAATTAACCGAAAGAGCAGATCATTAGAATATAATTTAAGCACTATATATTGGTATATAAAGCGTTAATTCTATAAGTAGCAAATTCATTTTTATAAGTTAAGGAGAGCAGTTTCTCATATTAACCCAAACTCAAATATATCTATGGCAAATTAACCGAAAGAGCCGATCTTTGTGATAGAGTTTAAGCACTATATATTGACATATAACGGGTTAGTTCTATAATAGGTAGCAAATTTATGTTCATAAGTTAAGGAGAGCAGTTTCCCAGACTAACCCAAACTCAAATATATCAATAGCAAGCTAAAGTAATAGCAGATAGCCAAATAAATGTCTCTCAACTTTTAAACACATAAAGACTTATACAAGATGAATAAATGTAAAACATTTTTGTTTTTTACCATCCACAAAGAATCAATGGGAAAATAAAGCAAAAAGAAAACGTCAATAGTTTTCTTGTTTAATTGCAGCATTTCGCCTGCCACACAAAACCATGGATAGTTTAAACATTTCGCCTCTTGAAACCGATTTTTCTAAAGGCAAACGGCGTAATTATGACATTCTCACAGAAATTTATTTGAATAGAACTCTAGAGCAAAATAAATCACCAACTGCTGTTGAGCCGGTAAAAGAAAAACTAGGGAATTCAGTGAGCGAAATTTATTTTTCAATGATGAAAAATGTTTTTTTTTTTTCAGTTTTTTAATATACATCAGAGTTATATTCTATTACCTACTTGAAAAAAATATTAGCGTCCATAATTAGTAGTACTACCCTTAAGATTTTGTCAGTAAACAAGATAAATGAACAGGAACGGGAAATACAGCAGAACAAAGAAACTGGCGCAAAGAAGTACACGCAAGAAAGGAAGCCAAAATAAATGTAATGCAAAACAATAACCAAGTAGCAAGCCTTGGTGGCGTTAAGCAAAGACAAAATACTGAAAATATAGTTTACCAAACCAAAATGGTAACAAAGACACTGAATACAAAGTCTGGGGCCGATCAATGACAGTTTGTGACAAGAGGGGCTGCATTGAATTGGCTGGCAGGAACGTCAAGCTGGTGAGAGCAGTTTGATTACGGGGAGTGACGCCCCCACCATTCCGAGTTGCCACGGGATGTGGCCCATCAAATCCCATCGTCCTCCTCCAGGCTGGAGAACACCAAAGTACAAAGTCTGGAGCTGATCAATGGGGAGTGACCCAACAAACCCCATTTTTACCCCTGTCAGACTAGGGACCGCCAAAGAAATGAGTCTGAGCCCTAGGTGGTAGATGCCTAAGCCTACTCGCATCGTCCGGTGAAAGACTACCCCACCAGAATTGGGAAGCGCTAAGTGGTTTTCCCAAATCACGTTCCGCTTCCGCGGTGGTGGTCCCGGGTTTCACAGTAGGAATATATGGACATGATGGTGCT
>JAEQML010066351.1:0-20062 GCA_016904865.1 Pissodes strobi | reverse complement strand
GATCCAATGCAAACTAACCTATCAAATGTGAAATACACTCGTCCATGTTTTTTTTCAGATCCTCAAATTCTTCATCAGTGAGATACTTTGTATTCGCAGGTTCGCAAACTGTTAATAGAAACTCCATACCCTGGTTAGCCCATCTTGGTCTCATCCCTGAAAAAATTTCAAATTCCATACATTCAGTGTATTTGCAAATGTAGATAAATAAATGTAATGAACACATTAAGATTTAAATTTAATAAGTACTAAATTCATAAGACTATCCAAGTAAGAACAATATTTATGAGAAATCTAGCGACGGTGTTTCAGGCGGAAGTAACGGCCATAGAACACTGCGCGTAGGAAATAGAGAACAGGGAAATCACGGTGGTAATCTACTCCGATAGCCAGGCGCACTAAAGGCAATCAAGGTCAATAGTATAACATCCAAACTGGTAGGGAGTTGTAGGGAGATGAGCTAGGTAGTGAAAACAAAGTGACCCTAGCTTGGATTCTGGGGCACGGAGGCAACGAAAGAGCCGAGGAAATAGACAAAGCAGGCTCATTGGGCTCTTTGGTAAAATCAGAACTTTCTTGTAGGGTGGCCAGGTGTATTAAGGCATCCAGAACGAAATGGGCAGCAACGATGTTTCAAAAATGATGGAATGTCCAACCAGGACAGAAACAGGCTAAGGAATTCATTATGAGTTTCTCAGCAAAGCTTACAGCTGACTTATTAAGCTACAATAGAAAGGTTGTCAGAATGATGGTAGGTTTATTGACTGAAAAGATACTCAAGTCTGATGTCATTTACTTAAGTGCACTTTTTTATGATGTAGGTTTATAAATAAAGAATTTTTTTACTTTGATGAAACCCTATGCAGGTCCTGTTAAGAAGAGAAAACTGCTACCCACTGCTACTGTGAAGGCATCGTGAGGACAGGCTTCAAACAAATGGGCTACATGCTACACTGAGGGGTCATTATCAAGGCTATGGAGTATAATCATAGATACAAAACTAGATGAGGTGCTCTAAAAATAGGGAGAGCCACAATAGATCCTCAAGGGCGCAGTTTTGCGAAACCTCAAAAAAGTCTAGTCTAACCTAAGTAAGATAATAATTTTTTACTTTGTGCTAAAACTGGAAAAAAATATTGCAATACAAAACATTTTCACCTACACTTACCTCTGCCTCTTTCACACCTTTCCGTTACAAATGACATCCACAATTTGGCAAAATGAACCATACTATATACTACTTTAGAACGGAAGTCAGGTGATAATCCATCACTCATTTCTTTGTAAAACTAAAAAAGAAAAACTTAAACTACTTCTTGAAAGAGCTAAAGATTCTTTGGTTGTTTGCGAAAAAAAGTATCATGAATTAACCATAAAAATATATTTTTTTACTACTAACATGACAAATCACCATTATTTACTCCATTCCTCAAATGAGAAGTAACATTTCTCACCCTAGGTAAATAATAATATTAAAAAAAAAACCTAGGTCAATAATGAAACGGAAACGGAAAATGTCAAAATGTCAAACTTGTTAGTTTGACAACTAGTTGTCATTTCGGATTATTTGAAAAATGAGTAGGAAATGATTAATTTCAAAATCTAACCTAATTCAAATAAAGATAAGGATTGTATCAGTGCTATTAGTAAAAAAAATATATACAGTATGACTCACTTTTCATGACTCTCCATAATATTCTTATTAATAATGCGATTTTGTCAAAATTTAGATGGAAAGAAGGTACTTTGTATGTATGTAGGCCAAGCGACAGGGGGTTTCTATTTGCAAAAGGTCGAACAGAAATGAAATTTTGTTGGATGGTAGAGATAGGTCCCCTGATAGTACATCTAAGTTTGCGACCTCGGGGGGGTTCCGCTCGAGGGATGGTGGGATGAAAACTCTGCTTCCCGGCGCTGGGAGGAAAATAGCACCGTTGGAGTAGGTGCCATAAAAAAAAAAGTTCAAATAAAATATGTAGAAAACAAAATTACGCACAACTTTGGTTTTATGCATTTTTTCGCTCCGACCAATATTTTTTGCTCTACAGCGCGCCAAACTTGGGGGGTAGTTTGCAAATTTTAACAAAAACAGAGTTTAATCGCGGATTGAAACAAATATGGCTACCAAACAATTCTGGTATATTTTTTTTCTGTAAGAGTAAGGTTTTCTAAGTAAACTGATGCTTGATTCGTTAAATTTGACCTTATATTATAAAAGATATGATTTTTTTACATACTTGGATATGGGCATTTTTCATCTATCATGATCTACGGTCGATATTTTCTTAGTATTGCTGACCTACAATAACTTTTTTTTATTTTAGTGCTAACATAATACAAGAAAATATAATTTTCAACTCGTTTCCACACCACCCTTGAGGTAGAGCTGATCGGCGCGTTTTTTTTTAATGTGGTATCCTCAAGAGGCCTATTCCACGGTCGATATCGGAGTTTTATGACATTAAATTGAGTCCTCATCGTCCTCTGTTGGATCGGAAACATTTTCGGCATCTTCTGCGATGTCTTCGTCCAGCAAAATGTGATTACTAATGTTTTCGCAGGACGTCCCAGTACAGTATAAACACAAAACCGAACATTTCAATCCTTCTTTACCGCAACCACAAGCAGGACCACAACCTTTCTGACATCTACAGGAGATAGTCTTAAGCAGAACCTCTGTTCCTTTAAGATGCGTATAGCGTTTAGTCCTGTTGCGGTTTTTCGCCATCCATGACCTTCTGGAGTTTTGTGGACACCCCGCCAGTTTTGAACTTGACAAAGGAATGATGACAGCACGCATCGGATGTTGGTGGCAGTGACGCAAGATTAAAGGAGTTTTTGTAGACGGCAAAGTTGGTATACCGCAGAGAATCTAACGTGAGATGTTTGCTGTCTGCACCATACTGCCGCAGCATAAACAGTTCGCCAGCGGCTGCTACTTTCGTCAGTTCTGCATTGGGGTCATCAAATACTTGAATCGTCTCGGTTATTGTAGGATTTTTTCCAAAGTTTTAAGGAATCGAATCTCGCCTTGATTGAATAACGCCGATGTGGTGTCACAACCACTAAAGGCATGTACAAATAAAATACATTTCGCAATATATTCATTATATTGGAAGCTCTGGGGTGAATAGAATACATCCTCCTTATTGCCTCTACCCAGCTTACGAAAGTAAACATTGGGGATTTCTCTGGCTTTAGCAGTCAACAGCACAAGTAAATCTACGTCTTCGCCAATAACGCAAACGGAGGAAAAAGAGGAAGCAAGTTCGATAGCAGTCTGCACAATTAATGTATCTGCGTCTTCGACTGCCTGCTTAAAAGTGTAATTCTCTGCTTTCAACTTTATCTGCAGCATTGCAATGAGGCGCCTTTTGTTAAAGCTGTTCGATAAAAATTTTTCTTGCGACACAGTTGGAATCATGGATTCATCAAAGATTACATTCGTGCTGTTTTGCTGCTTTCGTACCTGCTTCTGTCCCACTTTCGAGATATCCATCAAAAATAACACTAGTATTCGGCCCCTAATGCCTTGTAATGTAATGAATGTAATTTGCACAAATTTTTGCAAATGAATTTTGACGGGCCCACAGAACACGATGGAGCAAGAAGCCACCGTCACCAGCACTGCGACTCTAACAGCGTGCTCGATACGAATGCCCGCGTTGTTCCAAAGTATGTTGAGTAGCGACAACAAGCGTCGGAAGCTTTGATTTTGTAAGGGTCAGATTTTTTGTCTCTCTCTTTCGACGTTATTGATGGAAAGACACACTAAAACATTGGTGGAATTATGAAGTGGTCTCAAATAAGATGTCAACGGTGTTAATAATTTGAAGTGGAACTGTTTCGCAATTTTAATTTTTAATTAAAGTTTGGTCATCATGGAGTTTTTATTTTTTATTTTATGGGTTTTTAACTTTCACAATTTTAGTTTTCAATTAAAGTTTGGTCATTATGCAGTTTTTATTTTATAAGTTTTTAACTGTAAATTATTTAGTAAATATAACAATATCAGACTATGTAAGGGCGCACTTCAAAAATTCATATCCTTTATAATAAAAGCTCAAATTTAACGAATTAAGCATCAGTTTACTTAGAAAACCTTACTCTTACAGAAAAAAAATATACCAGAATTGTTTGGTAGCCATATTTGTTTCAATCCGCGATTAAACTCTGATTTTGTTAGAATTTGCAAACTACCCCCCAAGTTTGGCGCGCCGTAGAGCAAAAAATATTGGTCGGAGCGAAAAGTGCAAAGTTGTGCGTAATTTTGTTTTCTACATATTTTATTTGAAGTTTTTTTTTTATAGCACCTACTCGAACGGTCCTATTTTCCTTCAAGCGCCGCGAAGCAGAGTTTTCATCCCCCCACCCCTCGAGATCGCAAACTTATATGTACTATCAGGGGACCTATCTCTACCATCTCACAAAATTTAATTTCTGTTCGACCTTTTGCAAACAGAACCCCATATTTTGTACCCAACGCTTGGCCTAATGGAGCTGTCAGGAGATTATGTTACGATAGCTGTCAGTTAGACAACTGAACTTCCAGGCTACCTGATATTTCGAACTATTTGAAAAATAAGTAGAAAATGACTAATATAGAAATCAAATCGAATCAAATATGGTAATACATCAGTGTTAGTAGTAAAAAAAATTCTATATATACCTCGATTGAGGAGGCCATTATTAACCTCGCACAGTATATCCCTCGGCGCTACGCGCCTCAGGATATAAAAGTGCTCGGTAAATAATGGCTTACTTCTCAACCTAGGTATATAATATACTATTAATTATAGTAGGAATTTGTTTAGGTTAGATTATATCGTCGGCTTCATATAAAACGTGTGGAAGTTCCAAACGACTGTTTTTACAGTAAAGAAAATAAAATTGAATGTCAACTTCTTACATGCTATTTTTATTAATTTGATGCTTAATCGTTGCTATAATGGGAATTAGCAACTCTATTGGGGAAATCAAAAGTCATCCCAAGGAAGTAGAGAGAAGAGCAGAGAAGGTACTTAAGTTGATAAACTCTGAACTTCATTTGGAAGATGTGCAAATTAAACTGATCTCTTCAACTAAGGAGACTCCTCTATTTTTGGTAACCTTTAGAACTATTGAAAAAAGACTTGAGTACCTACAAAAAATAAGGGAAAAGGGAAAATAACTGGTAGCAAATGTAACCTGTCTGGAAACAACACAATATATATTAATGAAGATTTAACAAGGGAAACTAGGGAATTATTTATGTCTGCTCGGTCACTTCATGACTGTGGATATAAGTATGTGTGGGCTAAGGATGGAAGAGTATTTGCAAGAAGTGGGGATGATTGTCCAGTGAAAAGGATGAGACATCAGGAGAATATTGCCAATCTCAAACTAAACTGCGCTTAATTTATTTTTCTTTTCGGTGTTGAGTTTATGTGGTCTGTTGTAAGTATACACTTTTACATCTCAATAGATCCTAATTCTTTTTTGGACGATTATGACGGTAATTATGGAAACATTGTTGTTTATGGTAACTTAACTCCATAAATAAACTTAATTTGCTACATTTGAATATAAGAAGCTTAAATAAAAATTATGACGATTTTGTTCTTTTCTTGGAGTCATTTCGATGATTTCGATGTAATTGTATTATCTGAAACTAATATTTTAAATAATGTATATAATTTTAATCTTAATGGGTATAATGTATTTTATAATGAAAGCAATTATAATAAATGTGATGGCTCCTTGGTTTATTGCAAAGACTCATTTATTAAAGATAGTAAAATCATAAGTATAGAAAAATATAAATTTTTGAGAATAACTCTTGAAAAAAAATAATTCTATTGGAATTATATCCCATTATAGATCTCCCTCAATTAAAGCTAAATACTATATAAATCCTCTAGTTGATTTGTTCAGTCAGAACTGTTTTATTAGGTGTGATATTGAGCTATTTGTAGGTGACATTAACATAAATTTATTGGAATCCCATTCATTGGTTGTTAATGAGTATCTAAATTGTTTAAATAGTCATGGTTATTTATCTAAAGTTAATAAACCTACTAGAGTTACTACTCATAGTAGTACCTGTATTGATCATATTTTTATGAAAAGTACAAAGAAATTTGACAATAATTTAATTGTACTAAATGGTTCGATTTCTGATCATCACTCGCTATTATTAAATATTAGTTTGGGTCAGGTTTGTAATGATAATGAAATCAATAGTAAGTCAAATAATATAATCATGCACGTTAATCAACAAATATTGAAAGTAAGTATTTATGCAGAAAACTGGGAAACAGTTTTGTTAAACTATGATCCTAACATAGCATCAGAAATGTTTTTAAATATTTTAAATATTCATATAGCTGCTGCTACTTGTGAAAGAACTATACCTAATAAAAAACTACGCATTAAACCTTGGATCACCTCAACTCTACTCATTTCTATTAGGACTAGAGATAGGTTACAAAAGTTTTGTGTCCAGAATCCTGGGAATTTTTTTGCCAAGCAAAATTATTTAAATTATAGAAACCAACTAAGTAATCTTATGAAAAAATCTAAAGCAGCTTATTTTAAAAGAAAGTTAAGTGCTGCGTATGGCAACCCTAAAAAAACTTGGGAAATCAAGCAACTAACGACTGTAAGTTGAAGGGTGCTATATCATGTGAGTGCTGATGGCCAGGTGCTGAAAGATCAGGGAGACATAGTCAATGAACTTAATAGTTTCTTTTGTTCTGTTGGAGCCAAGCTGGCTAGTAAGATTTGGCAACCAAATAATCCACCGAAGTTTTTATGTAGAGAGAAACATTTACCTAATTCAATGTTTTTACATCCTATTAGTGGAGACGAAATTATTCGCTTCATAAATTCCTTAAAAAACACTTTCTCAAAAGATGATTTTTATATAACTAGTGCAATTGTGAAAGAAAACTATAGGTCCTTGATTGCTCTATTGGTCCACATTGTGAACCTGATATGTAGCAGTGGGTAATTTCCGGATGTCTTTAAAAAAGCTATGATTATACTTTTACATAAGGGAGGTGAAAAAACAGATATAAACAATTACCGGCCAATAGCTCTTTCTGGTTCTATAGGTAAAAAAATGAAAAATGTATTAAAAACAGGCTGTGTAACTTTCAAATAAAAGCAAAATAATGTCTGGTTCACAATTTGGGTTTAGGGAAAAAGTGGGCACAGAAGATGGTCTTCATGAATCTACTAAGTTTGTTACTGAGAGCTATAACAGCAATTATAAACCGTTGGCTGTATTCTTGGACCTCTCAAAAGCGTTTGACACTGTGTATCACCGTATTCTACTAAATAAACTTAGTAATATTGGCATCAGGGGAAAGGTATATGATTTGTTTAGTTCCTATCTTACAAATAGATACCAGAGAGTCAATTTAAACTTTATATATAGCCCGTGTAATAAGGTGGAATGTGGTGTTCCACAGGGTACTGTGCTTGGTCCTATCTTATTCTCAATTTATATTTATAATCTAACAAATGTAACCCCAGAAAGTAAAGTAGTTTGTTTCGCTGATGATACTGTTCTGCTATGCAGGGGAACATGTTGGGAGGAGGTCTATGAAAAGGCCGAAAGGTCAGTGTCTTATGTGAAAGCATGGATGGATCTAAATTATCTAACTTTAAATATTAAGAAAACGAATTTTATGTGTTTTGCTATGCACAGAAGAGGTTTACCTAACGATCGTGTAATCAAAATCCATTCAACTGAGGGTAACTTTTCACACGATTGCATATGTTCTGGTTTTATTCGTTCTGTCAAGAGCGTTGTTTATATTAGGGGTCTATTTTGATCAATTTTTAAAATGGGACGTTCACTCTGATCATTTAAACGATAAATTAAAAAAGCTAATCTACAAATTTTATGAATTACGTAATATATTAAATAAGGATGCCAAAATAAGTGTTTACAAAGCACTGGTGGTATCTGCTTTGAGTTATGGGATAATCTGTTGGTGTGCAGCTCATAAAAAAAGCTTTAAGTAGCCTCATTATTGCACAAAAATACATTTTAAAAACTATGTTGTTTAAAACAAAGCGATTTTCTTCAGATTTGTTATTTGAACAGAATGGAGTTTTTACGGTTACTCAAGTTTACATTAAGAATGTACTGAGATTTTCTCTTAGTCGTCATTTATTTGACAATTTCATAAATCATTCTATTTTGACAAGGGCTAATGCTAATTGTAACTTGGCTTTACCCAACTCACATTATTTTACAGTGCTACCCAGAGGTGTCTAACATTTGTGGCTCCTAAAATTCTAAACATGTTGCCCATGCAGTTTAAACAAAAAAATTCAGATTTATAAAGAGAAACCTTCGTTTGTGGATTAAAAATAATACCCAACGAATTAGGCAGTCGATACTCTTTTTATAGGACACATTGTGATTTTTAGTTGTTGTTTATTACTAGCGAATGTTTCCATGTCATGTTTTGAATAGTACAGTCAGGTGAAGCTTGCTGAAAGTATGGGGCATCAAGTGCTCACACAGACTTAATGTCCATCTTGCACTTGTTGTCTGCTATACGTATTTTTTTTCATTGTTTCATTGTATTTCATTGTTGTTTAAATAAATGAATAAATAAATTACTCTTTCTTCTGTACGCGAATAGTTTCTGTGGAGCTCTTTCTTTGGGGCTTGTCTGTTAGTATGCTGACGACAAATCAGTAATGTTGGCTGGTTCGGTGACTAGAATTTTCCTTGAAAAGTGTGATTTTTTTTTTTGAGAAGTTATTGTAAAATTAATACAACTATATATCTTTGTGGTGATCTCAACATTAATGCTTTGGAGGCTGGCAGGAATAACAGTCTGTTATTTGATCTGTTTCTAAATAATCTTAATATTACATCTGATAAACCTACCAGAATTCAATTGAATAAAAACAAATCATTGACGGTGTCTAAATTGGATTATACTGTTTCAAACAGAAATGTAATTATTAATGAGTGTACAAGGATTGTTCAGGCTAACTTGGGTGATCACTTGGCTATGCTGCATGTTTATGATACAGGTGAGAGTGTGCCCAGAGTTATTTCTGTGGGTCATTGTAACTATAGAGCTTTGTCTGAATTTAATTTAAATATGTTGAGGTCATTTTTACTAAATGTAAGCTTTGATCCTGTATATGAAGCCAGTTTTAATGTCGAGACTGCATATGCTGAGTTTTTTGAAATTTTGATATGGGCTATTGAAGCAAAGTGTCCTTTAAAAACAAAAGCATCCAAAAAAATTAAACAAATTAATAACAAATGGTTGACCCCAGAAGTTGTGACGAGCAGTAGAGAGCTAAAGGATTTATTCTGGTTATCCATACAAGTTTGTGATTTGAGAGTTCTTGAACTGTATAAAATTAGAAAGAAATAATACAATGAGCTTATTAACAGATGTAAAAGTATGTACTTTGGTAAAGTGATAGCTAATAGCGGAAACAAGTAAAAAACTGTGTGAAATATAGTAAACCAAGATTTGGGGGCAGGTCTAGAGAAGTGAATAATATTAATTGCATGAATGGTGAGTTGCTTGCGGATAGTGGACAGGTTGCAAGCGCATTTGGTAGATATTTTCCAACTGTTGCCGTGGATTGTCTCATGGCTAAGTTTGAAGCAAGTCGTTCAGTCAATTGTACTCTGCCACTTAGACGGATTCCCAACAGCTTTGTGTGGAGGCCAGTTGAACCTCTAGAGGTTATAGGGGTGATCCAGTGTGCCAAAAATAAAAATAACTGTGGCCTGGATAGTATCCCTGTTAGAGTTTTAAAGGCAATAAAGCATGAAGTATCTATGCCACTTTCATTTCTAGCCAATTTAGTGTATGAAAAATAATGTTTTTCCATTCTCCTTAAGGGAAAAAGTAACTCCATTATTTAAAAAGCCAGATCCTTTTAATATTGCGTATTATAAACCTGTCACTGTGTTAAGTGCAATCTCAAAAAACTTTGAAAGGATTGTGTATGACAGGATGATGGTTTGTGAACCAGTATGACGTCCTGAGCAGGGCACAACATGGCTTCCTGCCGGGGAGATCGACGGAGAGTGCAGCTGCCGAGTTGCTTCAACAAGTTTATTGTAAGCTTGATGAAGGAGAGCTGGTGGCTGGTCTCTTCTTTGACTTGTCCCGAGCTTTTGACACACTTAAGGTTGATTTTGTGTTGAGTAAGTTGTATGCCAGTGGTTTCCGGGGGCCAATTTTGAATTTGCTGGGGTCTTACCTGACAAACCAAACGTTTTGTGTCGAGGTGGGGGGCGAATGTTCTGATTTTTTTTTATGTCTACATGGCAGTTCCTAAGGGGTCTGTGCTGCTTTTTTTGATCTTTATAAATGATGTTGTTGACTTTGTCAACCTTGGAACTGTCACCCTATTTGCAGATGACACACCGTGGTGGTTTCAGCTCAGACACCTCAGGAGCTGAAATCTAAAAATAGCAATGTGTGTACTCTGTTTGACAGATGGTGTTCAGAGAACAATTTGGTGCTGAATGCTGATAAATCGTTGTACATGCATTTCCGGTCAAGACCAAGTAGTGTTCCTGCAGTCATTGTTGATCATCTGTCCTATGTCACAAATAGAAGATTTCTTGGAGTCTGTCTGGATGATACCTTCTCCTGGAGAGTACATGTGAATTTTGTGGTTTCGCGATATCTCGGTAAAAAAAATACGTTGGTCATTGCGGAACTCCTAAATGTTTATTATGCCTTGGTGTATAATCGTCTCACTTACAATGTAATTTCTTGGGGGAATTATACTGATGGGGGAAGGGATTTTGTTGCTCAGAAGCGGGCTATCGGATCTCTGTTTGGACTGAAATTTATGGAAACCTGCAAACCTTATTTCAGGGCTAGGGGTATAATGACATTTCCATCTATATATCTATTTAGAACTCTCTTGTTTACTAAAACTAACTAACTTAGCTCAGTATCCACAGTGCAACGATTACCACAATTATGACACACGGCATGGTGACTTGCTTTCGCTTGATGTGCATCGCCTGAGTGGGTTTGAACAGTCTCCCTTCTACATTGGCAAGCGTTTGTAAAATGCACACACTAGAAATGCCAGATATTTGCCATATAACAAATTCAAGCCTACTATTAAACGTATGCTATTACACAGAACCTGTTATTCCATTTCTGAATATTTTAATGATTCCTCATGCTTTGATTCACAGCTGTAATTTGAGTTTGTCTGTGTAGGTGTTTATATTGTTTGTTTGTGTTTATATTTATGTAATTGAAATTTAATTCTTTGAATGCTTCTGTCATAACTTTTAATATTATTTAGGTAGATCGTAGGTAGTTTTAGCATTCTAATATTAGTTTATATTTTATCTTGTATTTTGACGTGTACGTCCATTTTTTCTGTGTAATGGCTTAGTGCAAATAAAGAGTATATTGAGTTTTTTGGGGGGCTTTCTGGGGACTGTATGCGTACAGCAGAACAAATGCTAGATTGGTGTCAGAGGAATCTGTTGAACTTAAATTCAGGAAAAACTGGTTTGTCTCTATCAAAAACAAAAACTAGGAATGAATCGCTGTATGTAAAACTGAACGGAAAATCAATCCCCGTACTGGATAGTATAAAATTTCTTGGCGTGTATCTGGATTCTCCTTTAAATTGGGGACAACACATCAGCGCCTTGTCAGCTAAGCTTAATAGCCTTTGTGCAGTAATTAGAAAGCTCCGGAAGGTATTAAACACACATACTTTAAGACTGTTTTACTGCACGAGTACCCAGTCAATAATTACTTATGGAATTCTATTTTGGAGCTCGTCGAGTCAAGCTATAAAAATTTTTAAAGCACAAAATAATAATATATGGGCTATTCCCTAGAACACCACGTAAAGAATAGTTTTCTAGATTTGGAGTCCTTACGGTGCCTTCACTCTACTTCCTATCTCTGGTAACTCTAATAAAAAAAACCGCCAAACATGTTTGCAGCAAATGTAGATCATTATGCCGAGGACAAGGCAGTGGTTACCAGGGACAGGATGGGCCTTAGCATCCCTGCGCACTCCTCCACCTATTTTGAAAGAAGTCCTGGCTATAGGGCTAGCATATAGAGCCTTACCAAATAACCTGCAACAGATTGCTTGCCGAAACAAATTTAAAAGGGAAGTTACCATCTTCTTACATAATCAGTATATATATGATTTAATTTTTTAATTTTATTTAATTTACTTTATCTTTTACACACATTACTTCAAAAACCCATTTTAATATGTTTATAATAGTCCATATGGGTTTATTAATTATTTTAAACATTTAAACCTCAAATTTTAATAATTTTCAAACTTGTAATTGTTTTTACAAAGATGTATTTTACTTAAGGTGTTCCTGTTATTTAACATCCATTGTTTTTTTGATTTAGATTAGTAAGCATTAGACCGGATCTGTTTTCTTTTTGACGTTACTGTGACTTGTAAAAAGATTTGGTTGGCAATAAAGGATTATTATTATTATTACTTAATATAGGACACTTACTTTGTATTGAAATTTTTCATATATTAAAAGTACTTACGACGAATTCGTATTCGAATTTTTATAATTTGGTAACTTATCCAATATTGAAATAGCTGCAAAACGTTTTAGGATATATTTTCCAATGAATGTCAGTTGGCTTGTGCGTGATTTTATTTCTGCTATTTAGACATCTATCATCTTATTAGATAGCACTAAAAATCAATTTTTGACTATTTGTGGACTAATGCACTTTTCTTATGAAGCCGACGACATGGAAATATTAGGACATATGTAATGAAACGACCCTATTGCATTTCGCAGAGATAAGAGCGAAATTAGTTCACTTATACAGCAGGACGTTTTGATAAACTGGTTGACTTCCTCTGAGCTAATCATGCATATTGATCAGCCTTCTTATATGTTTGTTTTTCGTTGGTGGGAGGGTGTTCAATGTAACAAATTTAATACGTATCAGTTTCATATTATGTATCTTGGTTTATTAATTGATGACAGATTTATCTAGGTAGACGTGTAAAATGAAAATGAAAGATATATTTTCTGTGAGGAGTGGGACATCAAATCGGATATTTGATAAAAGTGAGGCTTCCTAAATAATTATACTAGACTGACCAGTACAGCAGTCTGCATTCATAGTCTAGGACAGCACATAGCATGCAGTGGTGGTGAATTCTTTAGGCGCATAAAGTGTTTTCAAATTCCTCATATAATTGTAACACTCCAATGATCATTGTCAAATAGTATTAAACTATTTATATATTCAGGTTTTTTGTGCACATATATCATAGACTTCCGGCAAGAAGTTATTTCAGGAGATTTACAAATAGCGCAGAGTTGGGACAAACATTACTACTAGTCTCTTACCTGTACCAGAAAAAATTAAAGAATACAAAAAATTAGTTTCTTTACTATAAACTAAGAATTACCTCAAACCCGAACCTGTAAATTTGCATCAATATTTCCCTTATTCTGCTGGATAAGGCATGTCTGTCTAGTTCATCGAAAGCATCTATAGTTGTGTAATCAAAGAAGCTCTGCACTTTTGCTATGGCCCTTGGAATAATACATTTAAACGCTACTACGGAATTCTGAAATAGAAAACATATATTCAAAAAGGGTTGGAATCTTTGATGTTGATCAGAGCCAAAGTGACTTTAAATGCACTGAATTACCCAAAGTCTGCGAATAATTTCAATAGCATCAAATGCACAGGAAAACGCTGCTACGTCTGGATTTTAATTGAAAATTTACATTCCCCATATAAAAAATGTTCAAACAGCTTTATTGTGGACTAGTTTACTTTTTAAGAATAAAAATACTTTCTGCAATAAAACTTCAGATTTTATGGCTAACTATACAGTCTGGAGTTTAGAATACTATATACCTTCAAAAACACCAGCCCTTCGGCGCTGACATATTTACAACTCCTTATTTTAAACATCTTCGTAAAAGCCATTGTTTTCATACTCATCTCTCGCTCGTCGTTAAAAATAGTTTGAAGTTCTCTGCATACGTTAAACATCGTTTGCCTAAAATAATCAGATTCAACTAAATATCACATTAGACATGAGCAGGAAGGCTGAACACAATACACTAGCCAGGCAAAAAAAATCAAAATGCTCATAAACATTTAGCACACATTTTGGTTATTTCATTATTTGTAATATATCAGTGACATTTAACTTTAAATATGGTACATACGGTCCTGAATACAAAAAAAGGTAATAAAATAAGAGGGACCCCAGAAGAAAGAATGGACGAGACAAACACGAAATTACAGGACAATTTGGAAAGGATTAGTTACTTAAATTTCGGAATAAGAGCGCACTTACTGCTGGTTGTTCAAAGCAATATTTCCATATTTATCAGTAAAATATCTTTATTTAGAATATTCCAAATCAACAAAAGTATGTTATTAGTGTGTCGTAGGAAAACCATAAATAAAGTACCGTTAGCAACAAAAGTGAGGCATCAATGCACATAAAAATATTTAAGCAATAGTGTGAAGAAAATAAGTTAACATATTTAACTTACTTCAATGTATTTACATCTTCTTTGCTAATCTCATCCAAAAATTCGTCAATTTTCTTTAACAGCCTTTCAGCGATTCTCTTCAGTATACTTGCCAAAATATTCGCAAACTTATTAGCTAATAGTTCGTTACCCTTTTCGATGTACTTAACAACGGACATAGAAAATTTAAACTCTTCTTCCAGAAGATTCTTCTGGAACCTATTGTGGTGGAAAAGGGCCCACTGTTCCAGATATTCCAGATAATCTTTAAATACTTTCACCATGCACTCATCGAATGTTTCGAGCGTGTTATGATGAGTGTCAGGTATTTCGTCCATCCCCGATTTTACGGCTGCAATATAGATGTCTATCCGTTCGCGTTCTCTCGCTGCAATCCTGAGCCCTATAAACATCACTGGCTAATTAATATGCTTTATATTTTCTAAGAATGAAATAACACACTCAGTAAGATAAAAAGATAATTATTTTGAAGAACAAATATAAGTGGAGGGCGCCATACACTTTAATAGGCCACAGAATGGACTTTCAAGTTATTTTTTATGAAGCACCATGTTTTTCGGAAAACCACTTCCTTCATCACCTTGGAGCGATTCATTCCATGACTAGGGCAACGTCAACCATGAAAAGGAATTTAAATTATTACAAATTACAAGCAGGTATTTATCAATTCACCGCAAAACAAATGCCAATAAGTTAAAAGCTTTAATGGCCGGATAATGATGTCCCTTCTGGTAAAATCAAGTATTGAGCTGGTGTTCTTAAGATGCGTTGCTTATGGACACATGGCCCCACCATAAACGTCAGAACCACTGATCTATACAAACAGTGGCCAGAACTAGCAAGAAGGAAACCGGGTATGCCTCTTCACAAATGTAACTAGGCCTAGAAAATATAACCATGAAACTGTAAGAAAAGAAGCTTTTTAAAATGGCATCTGCACAATGATTTGTTACAATTTCGGAGTACGCGCGGGTATTTCGTATGTAGGTACTACAAAAGTCCTCCGGGTGGAAAGATCGGTATGAGGTAAATTATATAGTGTTAAGTACTCACTAACTCCTTTCATATGGATTGATATTAGTCCTGCCTTTGTTAGATTTAAGCTTTCTGTCTGCCAGTTTTGTTCGAACAATTGAAATCTTAGGAATAACTCCCTCTATAAAGATAAGCGACGGCTTATTTTCAAATGAAAATCATTAGTTGCTCCCAATGCATCTGCCATGCCATTTACAAAAAGCTAAACCATAAGATAAAATCCTGAAGACCATCCCCTACTAATCGACACCATCTTCGAAAATGCCAGCCAAATATCTATCTGTTACCGATTCGTGAGTTATGAGGCTAGAAGTTTATTATTGGCATCTCCTCTCATGCCACATTTGATAAACTGATGTATTGGTCTGGCCGACAAAAGTGATAAGGTGTGCTCTTGATAATTTATAAAGTATTACAAGTATTAAGTGTCTAAAATTTATGTGTTTGGTGTCATTGTGGAGAATAGAAAAAACGGTTCTTGCAGTAGTAAAGTTTGGACGCCAGTGTGTTACAATACGCCTCAATTTACGTAAATAGTTGCTGAAATTTAATTATTATTATGTTTTTATATCAATATATGGTTGAAAATAGTAAAAAAACGAAGAAGGAATTCCGCTTATCAGTAGAAAAAAAAACAACTGCTATTGCTAGACTTTTTAGACAATCTTGTGACTTCTTAATAAGGCACTACTTCTTATTCTGTTGACGTTAACGATATTTAAATGTTGCGTTCCTTTAAGTGTTGCAAAAACAAAGAGTTCTTGAATTTCTGTTGTGTTGTGTGCTCAAATGTATTCCATCTAAGCTGCCTGGAACGTATGGGCGATGTTGTAAAGCTTGGCGGGTACAAAATTTATTGTTCAGCGGCCTGTCAAGCCGAGGAAGATGGAAGGGACGAAAAAGATAAAAAAATAAGAAAAAGCTTGGAAGACAAAACAAAAGAACTTGTGGAAAAAACTAAACATATCGAGAGTTTACGTCGTAGCAGTTCGGTTTTTGATGAAGTTTTTGAGGCCGAAGTTAAATTTATTGCCCAGCTAGAAAAGAAAAACAAGCAAATAAAAGAACTCGCGGACGAAGTTAAAGAATTAAAATTGGCGGAACAAGAATTACGGGAGAAATTGCAATCATACAACGAATTGGAGTTAAAACTGAATAACAATATTAAGGAGTTAACGCAAACTAATGGGAATATGATCGTGACTATCGAAACTTTCGAAATTGAAAACCAGCGGCTGGAGACCGAAGTTAAAAGAATGCAGTAGTCTATATTTACGATGAATTCTAATCAGCATAATTATCCTGTTCCAAAATCAGCTAAATCACGATCAGATCTTAACATGATCAATACCCAAAAACCCAGAAGAAAACCTCAAGCTTTAATTATTGGAGATTCTTGTAGAGGTTGAAATTCTACACTAACGTGAAATTCGATATGAACAGTCAGCATAGGAATGGACTGTTGGTGAACGAGCTGATAGAGAAAGCTTTGACTTTTAGTGGGTCCTTTTGTAAGGATGATTTTATTTTTATCTTCTCAGGTTGTGAAAATGCGTTACCCGAGGTATACCCATTGGAGACAAAAACTTGAATAATCTTCTGTCTCTGTCATCAAAAAGCAATGTGATTGTAATTGGTTCGCCATTCGCTTATAATCGGAAAGTTTTAAATACTTTTATTTATAATAATAATAAATTTATTCACGAGTTTGTCCACAACGATAAAAACGATTCTGCGTTTTTGACAATGGATAGCTTTATGCAGGTAAGAGAAAGATCGCGTTTTGGCGAACCAAGCTCTGCTAGTAAAAAACTTTTATGTAAGTTTTCTTTTACTTTTCTGTCTGTAAATGGTGGCGTAAAGGTTTCGTTTACCGGGGAAGTGTCGGAGCACCGTTCACCTTCTAAAATTGATAGACAAACGCATCATCATGTAACTCGTTCTGGTTCCGCTTCAAGTGCTGGTAATGGTTGTTATAGTTAATTCGGAGCCTGTTACTTTTTTAGAGTAGAGGGAGGCAGTGACTCCTTCACTGTAGTATTACTGAATATTCAGTCAATAAGAAATAAGATAGATAAACTGACTCTTTTTTTGGGCAGCATAAATTATCCCAATCTCGTAATGTTGTGCGAACACTGGGTTAAACCAGATGAAGTATTTGTTTTGGCCCACTATTCTGTGGTTGATAAGTTTTGCCGTACAGCAATGCTGCATGGAGGAACATCTATTTTAATAAATAATGAATTTTCTAGATTGTATAGTTTTAAGAGTGCTTCCCAATTCAGCGATCTTCTGGAAGAGAGGTAATTTGAAATGTCAGCGGTATATTGTATTAGGCTTAAATTGTATGTTTTCTTGTCGGGAGTCTGGTCGGCCTGCTCCTTCAGTTATCGATTTACTGGCGTCACTCTCTACGACCTTTGTGAGTCGAGCAGTTATATTGGACGCCGTTGGAACTAATTTTGATTTTTACCTTTAATGTGATTTTTCCGACCGGGCAATTTTAATAGTTGTGCCTTATCTTTCTTAAGCGTTGTTGTCTGAAACTGCCCTTTGTGGGATTTGAGTACTGCTTTTGCAAGGTGAGTTGAGTTTTTTTTATGCATTTTTTTGGTCTTTCTGTGAACGCCATAATCTTGTGACGTACGTGGGCGAATTTTTGATTCCCTTTTTAATCTCTTACAGAGGCCCACTTGCCCAACTGAGTCATCCAGCGATAAGCAACTGGCTACCCCTACACAGGTAAATTATCGTTTTTTTTTTAAATTCCGATTTCTCTTTTTCCTTGATGGTTGATTTTGATTACCGAATTATCATGCTCGTCCATTAAGAGTTACGTGAACCTTGAAAAAGTGTTCTTTCACAGGGTTCTCCCGTTGGGTCTACTTCTACCGTGAGGTTTATTGCTACCGTTGGTCTATTCCACCATCGGCGTCGGATTCATTGCTATATACCGTCGGATTGTTCATTGCTATCGACGAGCATCGTTAGCGACAGAGGGTTCCTTGGCTACGCCTGTCTAGCGGTACTACCTATATAAAGCCTTGCAGTCCTTCGCCTTTCAAGGAAGTGTCCTTTCTACCGTGAGCAGTTCTTTTCTGGAAGCTGCCTGAGGAGTTACTCATCAGCCAAGTTCAATTTTATTTTTTTTTCATCCATATATATTTCGGCAAATTTGTGTAATTAATTTACGATCTCTAATTATTTTTTTTGGCTTTGTTTTCGAACAAAGAATAAGTAAATTACGATCTCTAATTATTTTTTTTTGGCTTTGTTTTCGAACAAAGATAACTTTTGAACTTTTTCTCCTTAATTAAGGTAACATTTAGTAATTCAAATTTTCTTTTAAATGAACTTTGAATTTTTGGCCAATCTTGTCGAGCCTAAGATGCTTGATTTTATTTAATCAAATTCTAAAATTCAGATAGATCCGTTGATCTAGAATAAATCAGATTTTGGATCGAATTTTTTTTGAACTTTTAATTGACTGACGCAATAACGTTGTAGGTCTAACTAGTTTTTTTTTCATATATTGTTTTTGCGGCAGTTATCAACGTAGCTTAACTAACCCGAATAACCATAGTTGGTTAGTAATACGGCATTTGTAACGGATCATGATTCTAGGACGTGAATTAGTCTTTAATTAGGTGATTACTCGAGCTAATTGAGCTTACCTATAACAAGAAGTTATTTGCAGCATCGCTGGCCTTCCTCATATTTTTCTGACGTTATTTTATTAAGGCTTTAAGCGATCATCATTAACTTCAATTGAATATTTCGGGGTTTAAGATAAAGCCGTAATTTATCTCTTCAAGCCTACCTTTTTGTCATTTAAAATACAGTGTAACCATAAGAATTGATCTAAGGAAATTTCCTCATCTTTAATTTTGCTTTTCTTGACCAGCTGTGATATCTCATTATTAGGTAATAAAACCAATCCTTGTTTGTTTATTTACCTGTTTTATTTAATTAAATCTTAAGTGAAACTCCAAAAGGACAGGCCGCTTCAGTAAGTATCTGTTTTTTTTTCATTAGCGCTCAATAATTGAAACGTTCTTGATTACTTTTGATTAATACTCGAGTATTTGTTTATCGCTTACTTTAGTTATCTTTGATTAATTTTTGAGTATTTGTTCTCATCGACTTTATTTTTTTTTGGTTAATTTGGGTACTAGCTTTATACCGACTTTAATTTTGATTAATTTTTGGGTAATTATTTTTCCATTATTAATACTGATAAATTTTATTGATCGATTTTCTTGATAAGAAATAAATAACGAATTTTTGGTATCCATTTATTTTGTCGTGAAGCTTAAGCTAAAACGAGTTCCATATTTCAATTTTGGGGTAATTCTCGCTTGTGCTGTCTAAAAGCCCGTAGCGCCTTAAAAAAAATCAACCCACCCCATACTTTCTGACATTTGAACTAGGGCCTAATTTATACGCTCGGCGACAACTCGTTTTAGCCTACGCATTGACATACTT
>JAEQML010066350.1:0-20063 GCA_016904865.1 Pissodes strobi | reverse complement strand
CAAAGAAAAGTAGTAGAATTTTCTTTGATTATACATAAAAGTACACACCTCTTGTATAAATGTAAAACAACCTTTTGTAAGCGATTTAGAGGTACATGTATTTGAAGCTAATAGTTAATATAATTTAAGGTTTGAAAAGCTATGGATATGAGATTTAAATTATGTTAATTTTGTACATGGTGACCCTTTTAAGACGGGCCTATACATTATCTAGAAAATTACGGGGGTTGCAAAAAAAAACTAAATACAAAAGTTGTTCCTAGTAATAATCTTTACTTTTTTGCTTGTTTTATTTTATATTTTTTTAATTGTCACTTTTTTATATACAGGGTGGTCAAACAAAGTTAATTTTTTAATGAAACACCCCATATTTTATTACATTTTTGGATTCTACTTAAAATTATCAGAATATTTGATGTAAAAGATAGTACTTTCACAGCTATAAACAGTTGAAAATCGGTACTTTGGCTAAGTTTCACCCTGGTAGCAAGAAGACCATTAGAGATGAAGTAAGATTAATTTCACATTCCGAGGTACAAGATTTGGTACCCATCGTGCCACCTGCCAGTTAGTACCGTCAGATAGCTCTTGAAAAGTTAAGATAGGAATGTGGAATTCAGTTTGCTCAATCTCTAATGGTATTCTTGATACCAGGGTGAAAAGTAACCAAAGTACCGATTTTCAACTGTTTATAGCTGTGAAAGTACTAACTCTAGAGGTATAACATCATACATCAAATATGCTTAGAATTTTACATAGAATCCAAAAATGTAATAAAATATAGGGTATTTCATTGAAAAAAATATAACTTTGTTTGATCACCCTGTATATAAAAAAGTGTCGATTTAAAAATATAAAAACAAATAAAGATTATTTTATTAAGAACAACTTTTGTATTTATTTTTTTTCGCAACCCCCGTCGTTTTCGAGATAAGTTATAGGCTCCTCTTAAACGGGCCACCCTGTACAATAATTGTTTTTTCTACAGCCGTGCGCAAAATAACTAATTAGTAATTTCAAATGAAATCGCAAAATCGACGAACGCCGCGACATCCTTATTTTATGCTCTAAAGCGTACATGGAAAAGAAAATTCTCACTTTTTCCGTCGAGTGTGCTATGGATAGTGATGGCAACCAAAAGTATAAATAAATGAAAATCGTGCATTTGTTACAATGGATGCTGGCACACCTGCGCTAAATATGCCCGAATATAATATGCGAAAAATGACAAGTCATTTGCAAATTTCAGAATAAGTAGAGAGAAAAATGTGCATTTTATTAAAAAAATGCGGCTATAGAAAAAGATCTGTGTGTTTTTTAGCGCGAAGTAAGATTACCATTTTCGAAAGGTTAACGCGCTCCGCGGTAATTTGCTCCCTCAAGCGGCAATCCGTTACTTTACGCTCTAAAAACACAAATAACTACTAAAACAATTAATTTGTTTAAGGTAATTTGTAACATAATCTTCATTTTAGGATAAACAATATCATAGTAAGAAGTATTACATTCAAAATTACTTACATTCCAGCAAACACAGCTATGCTTACATTAATGAAATATGTTTCTAGGCTACAAAAGTACATCATTTTTAAGATGCTTGTCAAAAAAACTTATCTGATGGCATCTTTGGGAAATCTAAAAAAACTTATTTTTAGCGGCAAAAACGTGTCCACCTCGCGGTTTATCCATTTCTATGGATAAAGCATAGATATTATAAAATAAGTAGTTTGTTCAAGAACGTATGTACACTGTTAATTACTGTAACTAGAAAATATATATACCTAAACTGAAACTACGACACTGGCTAACACAAACAACTCATCTGACACGACCACGAGCGACGAGCCAACACTGTCGAATTTGATAGGTTTTAACCCGGAATGGCGGCCTGCGCGAGGAAATGCGCAAATCGTTCAAATTTTAAGAGTTTGATAGCTGATTGTTTGGTAAGCTGTGTCACAAGCGTGCGGCAGATACCTGCATATTCTGTAAACTTTGAACCGTCAAATACCGTGAACAACTGTGTATGCGTATGCATCGGCGGTGGCTGGGTCCTCGATCGGGACGAGGTGGTGAGGTCTAGCCGGTTTCGCGTGGTTAGATTAGTTAGTTTGGATATGTTAATAGTAGTAAGTTGTAAAGTAAGCAGTTATGAACAGAAACCGATACTTATATTTAGAACGATAGTTTGGAAATTAATAGCAAATATTGATTTGTACGGCAACCGCCCTCCGTAGCAACTGTTGCTAAAGCCAACTCAATATTGTTTCAATATTATTTTGTCCTTTGGTCACATGGCTTCCCAAGGCTTCTATAATTTCATAGGTCCATAACAGACTTGTCTTAAGGCTTGAGTCTTGAGTGTTGACTGTCAGGATTGAGTTCCAAATAACTGGCGGTGCTACACTTGTATTCCTATTGCATTTAATATACCATTCTTAACATATTGATATTTTTTTAATGATGTTTGGCAGGGCAGCTAATATTAAACTGACCTTTTAACAAATATTAATAAAAACAAAAATTACTAAACATGAAAAGTTAAATTCGATGTTTGCCTGATCAATGTTTCGTATCTTTTTCAGTAAAATAACTATGAAACACTAGCAATATTTGTTTTGTACCGCAAATGACCTCCGCAGTCATGGCCAACCCAGCTAAAAATTAAATTTGTCGTTTTCTGACATAAAAATAAAATATTTTTATGAAGTGTTATACATCACAAGAAAGGGGAAAAAAAGTTCTTTTTAAATGTGCTAAAAAAACAAAATGGCCGCCATAAGAAAAAAAGAAGTTGATGCTGGTTTCTCATAACCAAAACGTCAGAACTAAAAACTGAATACATGGGTGCATCGAGCATAAAAAGTTGTCCCAACAATGTTTTTACAGATTTTAAAAATATCTTTAAATAAAAAAAATACAGCGCTTTTTCGAAAATACAACTTTTTGATTTTTTCAAAATATCTCAAAAACGAAAAAAGATCAAATCGTTATCAAAATGGCATTGAATTGGGAATTGAATGAACTAAAACTTTCCCCATTTAACCGATTTTCTATCTCTTATAGTTTCCAAGATACCCATACATGTATACCCAATTTGGGCCACACTGTATATTTTCACAATTTAAAAGATTATGATTCACATTTAATTTTTAGTTCAATAAAAGATAATATAAATCAACATTCAAGAATGTATGTTTTAGTTAACTTATGGAATCAGACTTTTGGATAAGTTTTCATTCACAACTCCCATATACTATTCTATATAAATGATGAATAATCCAACAGAATGAGAAGGAAAATATCTATATGAATACATGATATCATGTAAAAAGCCCTATGGTGCTATATTATCTCCAATAGAAATTCTTGTATTTCTGAAAATTATGTACGTTCATAAGTGGTTTAGGAGATAATAAAGTGCATACACTTATGCTATTGCTGTCAAAAGATATGCAAAAGCTAATAATAAACATATTAAAGACTGCAATCCTCATGAAACAAGTAGATATTTGATGTATTTAGATGCAAAACCTCTAACCGGCTGGGCCATGATTGAGATTTGTACACAAAAAATTATTGAAATTAAGATTTGAGGAATTAAAAAATCTATTAAAAAGCTAAATAAGTTGAAAAAGAAGTAAGATAAAAGAATTACATTATAAACATGATAAGGAAAAATATATCATTCAACATAAAAATCTGACTCATGGATTAAAACTAAAAAATAAATACATAAAATTATAACTTTTAAAGAAAGTAATTTGATGGAAAAATATTTGATATAAAAAAGCTAAAAATGACTAAAATATCTTCACATTAATGAGTAATGGAGTTTTTGGTATAACAGTGAAAAATGTTCGAAATAGGCTAAATATTGGACTAGTGACGGGCTAAGAAAAGCTTTAAAACTATATAAACCCAAATTTTTAATATTATAATTATTAATAGTTTCAAAAAATTTTAAATTTAAAATAGGTAACTGGCGTAAGTGTGTAATATTTGGGTTAGTAAAAAGTAGGTTTAATTTTGATAATTTTAGTATAAAATAATAGATTAAATGCTGAGTAGAGTTTTTATATAAGGATAGAAATTTTGTCTTCTATACAAAACATGTTTTGTAATTCTTAACTTGTTATAAGAACTAAACATGATTCTTCAAATTTTCTGGCTCCTCACTCATTAAATCTGTGCTCTCTCGTCCCTTACACTGATATCTTCTCGTCACAAACTCCGGGGCTAATTTAATTTCCACTAAGGACACAAGAAAGGTCACTTAAATATCTCAATCCCACGTACGGCTCGGGCCCACGTTCCTCGTCCCGCTTTAAAACGAAGTTTCCCATTGGAGATGGGCGAACTGACCATTATTTTCCCGTAATGCGACAACGTCTGTTTTATTATCTGCCGAGATATAGCGAATTTATCAGCTTTTCTAGCGGAAACGTTCGCTTTTATGTTATTCGTTATACGACGTACTGAAGCGTACGAGGGATATTTATAATACAAGTTATAACATTATCGAATTTGTTTCCATTTTTAAGGTTTAGAAGAGGTTTCAAGCAATTCTTCTCGTGCCTGCCGTTCGTCCACGTCAGTCCGGGAGTGCTCACGCGAAGAGAGGTACTCACGAGTAAAAGACGATCGTACTCCGGTTCCCCGGACCACAACCGGATAATTAGAAACGGTAAGTTTTTTGTAATCGAGAACTTAGTTCGGTGATAAGTACCGGTGTTTATTAATATTTGTAGGAACTAACCCAAAATATACCGATCTTCGCCTTCAAAAATGGACGACTAGACGGCCTAGCTACAGGCAGTCCGATAGTAAAATCTGTACGTATATGAATTTTTAATGTGGCATGTAATGTACTTTTACCTGTGGAAGCGTAAAAGGGCTACGCGGGTCAGTTGAAAAACTCGGGCATTTTTTTAGCGAAATTTGATAGTTTACCAAACGAGCAATTTTCTTAAAATTTTGTCGAAAGAGCCAAAATTCTTTTAGAATTAAAAACTTGGTATGAAGAGCAAAGACGACGTAAATAAAAGGCGGAATAACGCCAGAGCGAGGCCAAAACTAGCCAAATAAATGCAATTTGCAAATACAATGTAGTATCGAGTTATTGTTAAAAATTTAGTGCCAAAACAATGTACTACAGAACAAAAAACACTAATAAAAATGTAAAATAAGACCACACGATAAAAGCCAAAACTTCAAAAATGTGAGGTTAGTATTATGAAATAATATGTTCTATAATTTGAAATTATTTCTCCTAAGTAAAGGTAAAATTTTACTTCGAAATATCCCATAAAATCGGCAGTAATCGCTACTTATCTCTTGAAAAATGTCCAAATTCTTCGATCCTGACTCATTTTTTCGTCTTCAAATCGGCAATACTTGCCATCAATATTATATGCATCGATATGCTGAAAGGGAAATTTTATCGCGAAATCTACCATAAAATCACCAAAAAAATTCCTAATTTTCAGAAGTTGATACATTTTCCAGTTTCAAAGAGATTTCGCACAATCAAATGTAAGAACCAAGAGCTTTGGCAAAAAATAATAAAAAAAATATCCCTATTTATAAGTTTCTTATAAGTGAATAATACTAAGAGCAGTTAGTGAGCACCCTATTTTTAACATAAGATGTGGGCGGAGCAACCGTCATTTCTATGGAAATATCACGAAGGGCAGCTCCAAATTGCTCTAGTTTTTTTGAAGTGAAACTTCTTTTGCGAGGGTAAAGTCAGAAAAAATGCTTATCAAAGTGAAACGTTTATCAAAGTGAAACGCCCCTTTAATTAAACATGTTCCAGTATAGCTACGTACCCCCCCTCCCGTTCAGCCAAGAGAGGAGGGAGAAAAAAAAATTAAATAATAATTAGAATAATTAATTTTGGGAGAACGGGAAGAGCTACGGGGTCGAAATTTTTATGGTAGGTGCGCCTCATGGGGGGCCACCTTTGATCATAGGGGGGGAACCGGGGTTCTAATTTAAGGGGGGATTTTTGGGGGAAAAACGTTTTTTTGCCGATATTTCTGCAACGGAGCCTCAGATCGAAAATCTGAGAAGCGATGACCCCATTTTACGGGTAAATATTCCCCCCATCTCCGCAGATACCCAAATATTTTCGAAAAAATGGGAAAAAATTGAAAAAAACGTAAAAAATTGTTAGGAAAGTTAATAAAAGTATTATAAAACGAAATAAGAAAAAAAAAATTAATAAAAAAAAGTTAGAGAAACGCGGTGTTCGGCGAAAAAAAGGCGAAGGAGTTTAGGTACGAGGTCGTAGATGGCAAAAATGATAAGAAAAAAAAAATGCTTTATGAAAAAAACAAACATTTTTGAAAAAAAAGGGTTAAATATAAAAAACTTGACATTGTTCGGAAAGTTAATAAGAGTATTATAAAACGAAATAAAGAAAAAATTATAATAAAAAAAACGTTAGAGAAACGCGGTTTTCGGCGAAAAAAAAACAGAAAAAAAGGAAAAAAAAAATAAAAAAAACTGTCGAAACCGGGGGCAAAAGTTGAGGAAAAAAAGCTTAAAGAAATAAAAACTCAATTCCTTATATCTATTTAAGAAGTTTCACTTCTGCTTATAAAGGTGAAGCACATATTTTTCACTGTTAATCGCAAACTTGGACATGATTAGCATATAATAGCAAAAGATATGATAAAAGTTACAGGTCCGTATTTAAAAAAAAAAATGGCTTGATGATGGTTCTGAGAAATCGAAACGTTGAGTTAGAAAACTGACAACTCTTAGGATAAAGCGTTAAAAAGTGCCCCTAGGAAATGTTACTATAGTTTTGATATTTCCAAAAATAAAGTCACAAAAAATTTAAAACAAGAATCAAAAATTTCGGTTTTTCTCGGATATCTCCGAAAGTACTCGAAATATCTCAAACTTCAAAGTGTCAAAATACTGGGCACTAAATTTGCCCCAATTAAAAACTTTGCTGTATCTCTTACCGTTTACGAGATCCCAATAGTGAGAAGCGAATTTGTTTCACTCTGTACAATGAAATCAAATATCGCTACAGAATATATAGAATTTGGAAAAAGGAAATGAGATGCAGAAAGTTACTATTGGCTAGAATATACAAATTTCCTTCAGCAAATATTGTAAAAAAAAATTAAATTCGCTGGAGGAAATGTGTATTTTGTTTTAAAATATAAAAAAATTGGAAAGGCTTTAAAACTAGTCAACATTCCTTTCCATAGATAAAAATGTCCTAAAGATATTCTTCAAATATAAAAATACTCTACAGAAAGAAACCATGCAGTGAAGTTAGTCAAAGTATGTTAAAAAAAAATCTACAGAAAATCTTTAAATATAAAAATATACTACAGAAAGTTGTAAAAAGTAACTGTAAGAAGTAACTCAAAACTCGCTATGGAGTATAAAATTTACCTACTGCCTAGTGCCTACAGAAAATATCAATTTTGGAAAAGAAAAACTGCGGTGAAGAAACTCAATATTTGACCATTTACTATAGTTAATGTAGCAGGGAATATGCGGAGTGATTGTCATTTCTATGGAAATATCACGAAGGGCAGCTCCGACTTGCTCTAGTTTTTTTTTTTGTTAATCGCAAACTTAGATAGGATTAGCATTATAATAGCAAAAGATAGAAAAATGCGCGTATTGATTTGAAATTAAAAAAAAATTACAGAAAGAGAAAATATTTAAAAAGTAAACATAGGGTGTAGTAAATGAAAAATTCAAATTTCGATACGAATTGCGTACAGAAATAACACAATTGAAAAAAAGTTGAAAAATTCGCATGTTGTGAAAAACCTAGTTGAATCACGCTGAGTAAAATTTGCTGATTAAAATTTACAAGTATAAAAATTACTACAAAACGTAGAAATGTTGCAAAAAGTCAAAATGCAGTGTCAAATTCGTTCTATTAAAATTCGTTACAAAAAATACGAATTTGGAAAAATTGTGAAATGCAGATCAAAAAATTAATATTTATTGCATAAAATGGAAATGTACAGAATCAAAAGGAGCGTAAATGAGTTGCTGCAGAAAATTGACATTTTGGAAAAAGCACAATGCGGTGAAGAAAATCATCATTCGCTGACAGGACTACAAGTACCTATGAAAACTATAAATTCACATTGAAAATACAAAATTCTAAAAAATAGTCTAAATCTAATCGCATCACGGGGCGGGCGTGGCCCTTCTAACGCTTCCTTATATACCCGGCATTAATTAGAAAATTCCGACAATTATTGTGCAGTTTTTTTTTTTTAGCTTCACGATCAACGTGTATTTTAATTTCGTATTTTCGTAGAATTGGCTTTCCCGTTATCATCTTTACGAGGAAAACCTCAATTGCATGCCGCATTGAAAATTCATGCTTAGTACTTCACCTAAACGTATTTTAGCATGACAAATTTTCAATCCGTAGCTTTTTTTGTAGACATTTATTTAATTGGACAAGCTGAAAATTAATATTTTAATTTATTCCGTTTTAAGGAATAAATGTAGAAATTTGGATTCCAAATTATAAATCGGTAATGATATTTTACATTGCGCATCAACGTTTAGGCAGAAAATACATTTTTTAATTAATATTGTTATAGTGAATATTCGTAAACAGTATACGGGATGGTAAGGTAATATACAAGATACGGTCCTGGAAGTCTTGATTTCAATTTTCACGAAAATATTCAGAATTATATAATATTCTTGACATAATGGTGGATGCTTATTAAATTCGCGTTGGAAGCAGAGGAGCAGAAAAACATTGTTTATACCACCAAGTCTTTTTAAGGAATAAATATAGAAAATATTATAGGTCGGACTGGACCTAATTCAAAATGAAAAATGAATTAATTTACGTTAGGATTTTTGTAGTGAATATTCCTAGATAATATACGGATTGGCACGATAAAGCTAAATTCGGTCCTGGAAGGCGTTTTAGGCAATTTTCACTAAAACCCACCCAAGTAAAGGAGTATAGAGTTTTAAAAACCGAGCTTCAAATATGGACGGATTTTTGAGAGCACAACTTGCGTAGTGATCCCAAAATCGTATCACTTAATTTAAACGTATAAACCTGCAGGGCCGGATTACCCACTAGGCTAACTAGGCTATAGCTTAGGGGCGCCCAGGTAGTGGGGGCGCTGCGGGCCACAAAATTTAAATTTATAATACTATTTATAGCCAGTAAGTCTCTACGGATGAAAACGAAATGAGCTCAGTTCGATACAAGTTTAATACATATTTAATGGTATGGGTTATTATACCTTCTGTTAAAATTTGAGTTAATTATCTAGATAATTAATAATGAGGTCAATCATTTCTTCAATTAGTGCCCCTAACAGGAAACTGCCTACTTTTTCACAATATTAACCAAGGCATACAACCATAATAATGATATCAGATTAAGAATAGCTTTGGTTTTGCACATTTTATAAATAATAACCAATTACCACAAAATTTTTAATACTATTTACAGCCAGTAAATATCTACGGGTGAAAACGAAATAAGCTCAGTTCGATATAGGTATCAAGTTTGTAGTATATTTAAAGGTATGGGTTATTATACCTTCTGTTAAAGTTAGTCTTAATTATCTAGGTAATTAATAATGAGACCGATAATTTTTTCAATGAATGCCCCTAACAGTAAACATTTAATCCAACCCAACCTAACCCAAACCAAACCAAAGCATATAATCATAATAACGATTTTATTAACCCAAACTAACCCAACATAGTAACAATTTTTAGATTAAGATGAACTTGATTTTACTAATTTTAGAAGTAAAAAACCAGCACCGCATAATTTGTAATATTATTTGTTAATTGCTTAACAAAAGGTCCATATGCCCGGTTTACTTAAATGCATGGGTCTATAACTTATCAGTTAGGTAGAGGCGCCACTAAATTTTTAACTAGAAATTTATCAAAAATTTTTGCACATTGAAATCGGGGCAGTTAATCACGAAACACTATAATTAGGAAATATTTCATCAAACTAACTTTATCCTATTGCGGCGATAATATCATTAGACCAATGAACAGTTACTGAAAATATACCAAATCAATAGGATAACCTGTGAAGTAAATATGTGTATATATAATCAGTAATTATCTACGAGGGAAACCGAAATGAGCTCAGTTCGATACCGACATCAAAGCGAAAAATTAAAGTGTAAATTGCAGTTATGTGAAACAAATTACTGCCATGAATTACAGTAAAAATAAATCAATTAATTATCGTAACAATAGCAAAATGAATTATTTATTTGAGACAATATCAATAAGGATAATGAAGAAAAGTATCTCCGCTAGCAACTATGATAAGAGACAGAAATAGATATGATACACGATATAAGTTAACCTACAGCTGATTATCGGTAAGTTCGGTAAACAAAAATGATAAGAAACGATAATAGTTATGATATACCAAAGCCAGCGACCTACAGTCGTTTAACAGTATGTTTATTAATCCAAATAATAATACTATGTTGGTGCTTGGAACCTTCGGCAACATGCATTAAAACGGAGCTTTATCCACAATACCGAAACAGAATTTTTGCACTCGACGCGCGTTTCGCTAACCATGTTAGCATCATCAGGAGATGATTAAGTCTTAATCATCTCCTGATGATGCTAACATGGTTAGCGAAACGCGCGTCGAGTGCAAACATTCTGTTTCGGTATTGTGGATAAAGCTCAGTTTTAGAAAATGATAATAGTTACGATATACAGTGTGTCCAAAAAAGTATGCAACATATGGGAAACTTCTTTATTATTGGATTCTCAGAAAATTTTATTCTTCATAAAAGTTGGTGCTTGCCCTAAAATAGTAAACGAGTATTTCAAACTTTACGTACTGCTTTTAGTGCGGACGCAAATGTCATTTCTCCGAAATCGCTTCATGAGTAAAGTACCTTAATTTATAAAGATACAGCAAAATCTTATAAGGAAAATTCTTCCAAATTAAAAAAGTAATCTAAATATGAAATTTTAGTTAAGTACATAAATTTTTAATTTCCCTTTTTTTTTCTCGATTTTTTTTCTCAAACGTTACGCCATCGGTGAATGCTTTGTTCTTTTGTTATTAGTATACTTGCCAAGCAACTTCAAAATTTATTTAAAAGGACATTAGTTACATAGTTGCATAATGTTTCAGTTTTTACAGAGATAAAAGCCAGTTTAGGTATCATTATGTTGCAAACACATTTAAACAATTTTGGTCCAAAATAATTGTCCACAATAATTATTACAAAATACAATTGGAATGACTGACTCAATAATAATTAATTTCATATCTCAGAGCGAAGTAAAATTATTGCTATTTATTTGTTTTTGTTCCAAATGCATGGCCTACTACTAGACCAAATATTTTATATGGCTTTTTAGGATACTAGGCATATTTTACTCATCGGGTGCAAAAGATAAATAAATTATTAGTTGTTTTACATGAAATGAAAAGAGTTAAGTCTATTCATGATTTTGAGTGGAAAAAATTTTGAATCAAAAGTGTTTAAATGTGTTTGCAACACACTGATACTTAAACTGGCTATTATCTCTGGAAAAACTGCAACATTATGCAACTATGTAACTAAATTCTATCTTAAATAAATTTTGAAGTTACTTGGCAACTATACTAATAACAAAAGAACAAAACATTTTCCAGTGACGTAACGTTTAAGAAAAAATCGAGAAAAAAAAAAGAAAATTTAAAAGTTGATGTACTCAACTCAAATTTCATATTTAGATTACTTTTTTAATTTGGAAGAACTTTCCCTTATAAGATTTTGCTATATCTTTATAAATTAAGGTACTTTACTCTTGACGCGATTTCGGAAAAATGACATTTGAGCCCGCACTTAAAGCAGTATGGAAAATTTGAAATACTCATTTACTGTTTTAGGGCAAGCACCAACTTTTATCAAGAATAAAATTTTCTGAGAAACCAATAATAAGAAAGTTTTCCATATGTTGCATACTTTTTTGGACACACTGTATGTAAGCAGACGACCTGCAGTCGCTTAACGGTAAATTCGATAAACCAGATGGTAAGTAACGATAATAGAGACAATAAAATGTAATTAATTGAAAAAAGGCAAAATATCTTTGGGGTATCGGTCTTATAAAAGCTTTTAAACAGAGAGGCTTTTTTAACTCCAAGCACTTGAAAATGTTTATTTTCCTCGTCAGACCTACAAGGTGGAACATGAGAATGATATAAATATAATATAAACTACTAAT
The DNA here is from genome assembly GCA_016904865.1 of Pissodes strobi. NCBI lineage: Eukaryota > Metazoa > Arthropoda > Insecta > Coleoptera > Curculionidae > Pissodes > Pissodes strobi. The sequence goes on along the minus strand of JAEQML010066350.1, from coordinate 7,823 downwards.
AACGGCTTTAACTCGAACACTTCATTATAATTTGGCATGCATAAGGGTTAAATATAATTAATAAATTACGTTCGAATACTGACATGTCTATATTTTATATCAAATAATTAAGGTTGAAATATATTTAAAGATATGGAATATTATACTTTTTGTTAAAATTAGCGTTAAGTATCTGTATAGTTAATAGTAAGACCAATCATTTCTTCAATTAATGCCAGGATCTACCGGTAAAACCGAAATGAGCTCAGTTCGATACCAGTGTCATGGCGAAAAATTAAAATTGCAAATTGCAGCAACTTGTAGACGAACCAACTCGAATCTCAGAGAGGTGCGAATTCGCCGCCCTCCTGGATCTTTTTCTGACCACCAATCCTGACCAGTACAAGGTTACAGTTGGTCCGCCATTAGGTACCTCCGACCACAAACTTATTACAACGGTTTGTGAATTGCCACTCATACAGAAGAATCCACCATTGCCTCGCAAAATCTGGCATTACAATTCTGCAAACTGGGACGATCTAAGGCAGTTTTACCTAGATTTTCCTTGGCTCGACGTCTGCTTTGCCACTGACGACCCGTCAGACTGCTGCGAAGAGATCATGCAAGTAATCTCCTCAGGAATGGAAGCATACATACCAAATTCCATCAAGTTACCATCAAAAGGAAAGCCCTGGTTCGACAAAAGATGCGAAAGAGCTGTAGGAAGGAAACAGCAAGCCTATAAGTACTGGCAGCAAAATCAGACCGCTGAAAATCGCAATTATTTTATCAAAGCGAGAAACGAGTGCAAGCGTGTGATCGACGAAACTAAGGACAAACACAATCAAAGGATCAGGAATAAACTTTTGCAATGCCCCAGTGGCTCCAGGAATTTCTGGTCGGTGGCAAAGGCAGTAAGTAACAACTTTACAAAAACGTCTCTCCCACCTTTGACGGATGAACGTGGCATCACGGCGACTACAGCCAAGGAAAAAGCAAACATGCTCGCCAAAATGTTTTCATTGCACTCTACCTTAGACGTGCCCCAAAGCAAGACTCTCCCCACTATACCGAACATCAACACCACCATGGCAGAAGTCAAGTTTTCTCATCGTGATATTCGCAAAATCCTTAAAGAACTAGATACGCAAAGGGCATCAGGACCGGACGGAATACCTGCCATCGTGCTAAAGAACTGCGCCAACGAACTAACACCTGTTTTTTCCAGGCTTTTTTCTCTTTCTTACAGAAAAGGGATTTACCCATCCTCTTGGAAAGTCGCTCGAGTGCAACCTGTTCCAGAAAAAGGCAAGAAAACCACGCCCTCAAACTATCGCCCGATTGCCTTGCTTCCAATAATCTCCAAAGTCATGGAACGTGTAGTCAACCAGCAACTACTCAAGTACCTCGAGAGCAACAGAATAATCAGCGATAATCAATACGGCTTTCGCAAAGAGAGATCGACAGGAGATATATTGGCCTATGTCACTCATATATGGAGTAGGGCAATTGAAAACTACGGAGAGTCTCGAGCGATTGCGTTGGATATTTCAAAGGCATTCGACAGAGTTTGGCATGACGGACTGCTCAACAAACTGCCGTCCTTGGGACTGCCCGCCTCTCTCTGCAGCTGGCTGGCCAGTTTCCTTAAGAACCGATCCCTACACGTTGCGGTCGATGGACACATCTCGGACACATTCACCATCAACGCGGGCGTGCCTCAGGGCGCAATACTTTCACCAACTCTGTTCCTCATCTATATTAATGACCTGCTGATCGAAACGAATAATCCTGTTTACAGTTTTGCAGATGACAGTACCCTTGTCTCCCACTTTAGATCAGAAAAACCCTTACCAGCGACTGAGACTCATCACCGCAGACAGGAGCAGATTACAGCAATTAATCAAGACCTGGAGAAAGTTCAAACTTGGGGCGACCGAAATTTGGTCCAGTTCAATGCAGCAAAGACCCAAGCAGCAACGTTTACTAAGAGGGCCAATACAGCGGGCCCTGACATCATTATGGCAGGATCGACCATTCCTTCATCCTCGTCAATCGGGCTGCTGGGTGTCTCGGTCAACAGCAATATGTCATGGCATGATCATGTTGCTAACATCGCAAAATCAGCCTCCCAGAAGCTTGGTGCGTTATTTCGCAACAAAAAACTCTATACACCGCAGCAGTTGCTCTTGCTGTACAAAGCGCAAATAAGACCGTGCTTAGAATATTGCTCACATATCTGGGGTGCCGCACCAAAGCATACCCTAAAGCTGCTGGATTCCATTCAGAAGAGGGCTGTGCGTCTCGTCGGCGATCCGGAGTTGACCCGAAATCTGGATAGTCTGGAACATCGCAGACATGTGGCCGAGATGTCTCTGTTTTACAGATACTTTCACGGCAGATGTTCCCAGGATTTGGCCCGCATAATCCCGCCCCTGGCAACTCCTGTCAGGCAGTCCCGACAGACGGCAGGAGCGCACCAGTTCGTCGTACAACTAGAAACACCTAGAACATCGCTTTATCAGAACTCCTTTGTCTGGCGCACTGCATCACTGTGGAACTCACTTCCAGGACATCGGTTTCCCACTAATTACAACCTACAAGTATTCAAGAACCGTGTCAATCAACATCTTCGCGCACACACCGCTCGTCGAGCGCCATAGGATCTACCTTTAGTGTGTATGCCACTGCCATAAAAAAAATGTGAAACAAATTACTGCCATGAGGCTTACAGTTAATTACAAAAATATAACATTAGTAAAATCAATTCTCATTTCGATGCAATATCAGATATCATAATGAATCGGTAAGTTCAAAAAGCAAAAATGGTAAGTTCGGTTTACACAAATGATAAATAGCGATAATAGGTATCATATATGAAAGCAAACGACCTACAGTCGTTTAACAGTAACTTCATTATTCATAATTAATATAATTTATATCAACTAAAACAGAGTTTTATCCACAATACCGAAACAGAATATTTGCACTCAACGCGCGTTTCGCTAACCATGTTAGCATTATCAGGAGATGATTAAAACTGTTTTAATCATCTCCTGATGATGCTAACATGGTTAGCGAAACGCGCGTCGAGTGCAAATATTCTGTTTCGGTATTGTGTATAAAACTCTGTTTTAGTGCATGTTGCCGAAGGTTCCAAACCGCAACGTAGAATTCATATCAAGTTCATTAAAACAGTATTTGGTAATTTTAACCATCTCGAGAAGTGTATGACTTAAAGCTTGAACTTACGTCCTTTGGAACACCGAAAACATGAACTTTAGGCCCATTTTCATGGTTTCCAAGCCTTATTGAGACATAATTACAGTAAATATCACTACCCAAAACCGAGAGGAAAACATGCAATTAAACACAAGCAAAAACTTATAAAACAGTGCTGTAACAACAAGTGGGTTAGTTGGGTTAGTTTGGGTTAGTTTGGGTTGCTTGTTAAAAAGTGCAGTTAGTGTTTCAATGGTATCTTCTTCCATAATTTTAAAAATTTCTGATGGTATTTCATCTGGACCTATTGCTTTTCCGCTTTTCATGAGCTTAATTGCCTGCTTTACTTCTGATATAGTGATATGTGGATCTTCAATAGTATTAAAGATTGGTTTTTCAGGTTGTTGTTCATCATCAAACAGATGTTCAGTATACTTTTGCCATACTCTGAATATATCATTAATTTCTAGCATAATCGTCAGATACATTTCCAGAAGCTCTTTGTCTAAACCGGCCCGTGACTTCTTTGATCTTTTTATGTGTATTGAATATGTCACGTTTCTTATTTAGACCTTCTAATTCACTGCACTTTTCGGTCATTCATTTTGCTTTGGCTTCTCGGGTCTTTTTTCGGATATTCCTGTGAATTGCCCAATATTCTTGACTATTATTCAATTTAACTATCCGTCTTTCTTCCATGAGATTAATAATTTCTTCGGTCATCCATCCTTTCTTCTTCTGTCTCGTGGTTTCAGGTTTTAAAAAACTTCAATTATTCTTGTTTTCATTGTATTCCATGTCTTGTCTGATTCAGAAATGGATGTATGTATATCTTTTAATTCAGATGTTAAAACATTATTTACTTTCTCTTGGATTTCAGGGTTCTTGAGTTTTTCGATATCTTATTTCTTGGACTTTCTCTGTGGCAGCCTCTTTTTTAGTTTTCTCTCGTCTTGTCTGAAGTTATACTATTACGAAATCGTTCACTAATCAGTATAAAGTCAATCTGATTTTTTACTACATTGACAGGTTTGCCCGCTGGTGATCTCCATGTATACAGGGTGTCCGGAAATAGCATCGCCAAAATACAGAGGGTGATTCTACATAAGAAAACATGAACATTTTTTCATATGAACATAGGTCCGAAAATGCATAGTTTCCAAGATACAGGGTGTCAAACTTTTTATAAAAAATCAGTTTTTTGTTAATACCTTAAATATGATTTTACTGATACCCCGGACGCCACTGGACATTATATTTTTAATCTAGTAGAGGCTAAATGAGCCGCTTATTACTACAGATAAAACTATTAAATTTCAACAAAATCGGAAAAGCATATTTAAGATATAAATAAAAATATCGATTTTATCAAAAAATTTTGGAAATGTAATAAACCGGTCTTATTTTTTTTTATCGAAAACAATGCAAGATACGAAAACAACTCGAGAATCAAAAATTTTTTATTTTTAGTTGCTTAATACGAAAAAAATATAAAATGTTTGAAAAAGTCAGCGGCGCACACTTTTTTTGTCAATAATATTTGGTATGATGCCCTCCGGGACGCCACTGGACATTATATTTTTAATATAATTAAAACTAAATGAGCCCCTTATTACTACAGATAACCCTGACAAATTTCAACTAAATCAGTAAAATCATATTTAAGATATTAACAAAAAACTGATTTTTTATAAAAAGTTTGACACCCTGTATCTTGGAAACTATGCATTTTCGGACCCATGTTCATATGAAAAAATGCTCATGTTTTCTTATGTAGAATCACCTTCTGTAATTTGGCGATGTTATTTCCGGACACCCTGTATAACCGTCTAGATGGTAGCTCATAAAATCCGTTGTGTCTAATGTATATAGTGTAGGCAATAGAGGAGCCTCTATATGCATTGTTGTGGATAGTTTTGTGTTTATTTGAGTTGCGAAAGTTCTGTGATTTAGGAATGACGCTATGAGCTGTGTTAGTGGCAATGGTATGTTGTGTAATCTGTCTAGTTTGTGTATGAGTCCTTCATGCCACACTTTGTCGAAGACTTTTTCAACGTCGAGGACTACAACTCCAGTCGATGCCCCTCTTTGCAGTCCTCTGGTCGCCTCTTCGACTAGCCTGGCTAGTTGGAGCTCAGTGTTGTGCTGTTTTCTGAACCCAAATTGTTCGTTTGGGATCAGATTGTTTTGTGTTATGTGAGTGTTTAATCTTCCCAGCATAATCTACTTCATCAGCTTGCCCAGTGATGAAAACAAGTTAATGGGCCGCCAGTTTTGCGGAAAGATCAAGTTTTTATGCGATTTTGGGGGGGAGGCATCCATAGCGATGCCGGGATTTGTGATTCGAACGTGCAAACCTTTCGAGAATATCCAGTCACTCAGAGTATTGTACCATCCGTATGTACGATCCAAGCTGGAATACGCATCCTTAATACGGAGCCCTTTCTATCAAGAATACGTTAACGCCATTGAGAGTGTTCAGAAAAGGTTTTTGAAATATCGTGCTTTTAAAACAGATGGTATTTACCCTGCTCGTCGTATCGATCATACATTGTTGCTTGGTAAGTTTGGATTTGCGTCACTTGCCCAAAGGCGAAATTATGTCTCTTTACTATTTTTATTTAAACTAGTTAGGGGTTTGGTAGACTTCGATCATCTGTAGAGTGGTTTATTTTTCCGCGTTCCTCCTATTGCTACAAGATCCAGGACCTTATTCTACCTGCCATCAGCATCAAACAATCTAATGCTAAGAGAACCCATATATAAAATGTGTGCCCAGTGCTACCAACCTCGATATTTTTCATATGTCACTAAGTCAGTTCTCGTATCAACTTAAAAAACTTATTTTTATATAATTTGTAATTTGAATTTGTATTTTATAATTTATTATAACTATGAACTAACAAGGTGTTAAATATGGTTACCTATTCACTAATTTGTATTCTTCGTTTATATTTGTACATTACTGTCTTATAAATGGATTTCCTGTTGGACATAAATGCTTAAATCAATAATATATTCCTAATTTCAAAATGTTCTTGATAAAATGGTGGATGCGCTGATAATTACTAGTTTTTTCTAAGAATCATGGTGCGTGTGTCTACAAATTCCATAAAGATTTCCCTTTGAATTCATTTATTGCTTCATAATTTTTCACGTTTACAGGGTTGTTCAAAAATTATCCCAGACTACATTCCTTGAAAAATATTCCTGACATAATAGCGAATGCGAGCTTAATACCCAAATGTGCTCATAATTACTGTTTTAAGATCCTTTACACAACTAGAGCACTATGTAAAAATCGACCTCTCCTATTGGTCGATCTATCTCGTATTACAATATGTCATCGTGATGCAATCACTTTGTGGCAAGAGTTCTCGTGGTTGAGAGGTTTAGATGGCTGGGTCTCACCTGGACGGCCCGGGTTCAAATAATTGCTTTTTATTTTGTTTTTAAGATTATGTTTCTAAACAGTTTTTTCTTGATTTTGGGTATGTCTTGGGTTAGTTTGGATTAGCACCTGGTCAGTTTCCTTTTCTTGAGCCCCCTAGCAAGCGAAGCGAGCGGAGGGCTTTGCGGATCGAGCAATAGGAGAGGTCGATTTTTACATAGTGCTCTATTTGTGTAAAATACGCTGATAATTATATGCTTCCTCCCATGTTACATACACAACGGTACCTCTATAAATTCTATAAATATTCCGCATTTATACAACTTACTCTACACTCTTCGTATCTTTAAATTCGCGTCGAAGGCACGAAACTGTCGTTTCCCAGGCATAAATATTGCAACTTTCAAATAAATCTACCGCTGTCCCAACCAATAAAATGTTCTATAAACAGGCATTCCGCCACCGAAGACGGTTTTTTTTTTGTTATTTTATCGAATATATTACATTCATAATTCAAACAATAACGGACAAAATACGACACGAAAAACTTTGGATCTTGGAGTCTACACGGGGCAATAACTCATCGCTAAGGGCCCGAATATAGCGACAAGCATAATAATATTACGTTTTCTTGTAAAATTTATTGAGATTCTTTGGTATAATACATGAAAATTTAGGAATTTTACGAAATTACTCATGCAGATAATCGGCAGAGAAATTTAAATAAATATTTCATTGGAAGAGTTTGTGGTTAAAATTAGAAAATTTGACGAGGTTTAATACACGGGTGTCCCAATGGTTCTCGTGACCTCAATTTTATGAAAATGTCAAAGAAATTGCAAAGCATAGAATGAGAAAGCTTAAATATTTAGAATTTAATCGAATTGGCCTTTACTTGATGGAGATCCATAACTAAGAACCACTTAAATAATTAAACCACTTAAAGATTTCCACTAACTTTATTTAAACATGACACGTGTTTCGACAGTAACGCCTTTTTCAAATGTGAATAGTTACACTAAAATATTCTAAAATTATATAGTTCCGCTGTTGCAGGTAAATTACAAAAAATAATCTTGACTCAGGCGCCTTATGAATAGCAAAGGAAACAATTTAACAATTTCTAGGAAAGGTTGAATAACGTAGAAAACCCAAAATCAGTTTGTTCGTTAAGTAATGTATTAAATTTTTTATATTTATTGATTTCCATAATTTCTAACAGATTTAATTT
>JAEQML010066349.1:0-20063 GCA_016904865.1 Pissodes strobi | reverse complement strand
AGTTTCAATAATTTATTGACAATAGAAACAACAGGAAAATTAATAGTATAGTATATTATAGTCATCACTATGCTTGCACTGCAAATGTCGTTAGGCACCTACGTAGCTTCAGTTAATAGATACACCTAGAAATGGCTCTGTAATAAGAGTAAGCACCTGGCGCTTACGCACATTTTTACTTTGTACCAATGAATGGTAATTTACTTTCTAAAAGTGATTTACATTATGTGCAGTTATGGTTCCCAACCATTTTAGTAATGCTGTCTTTTACTCCAAACCAAACTACATGATTTTCTGGCTCTTAGCACCAGAAAACGTGAAGAGAACGTTAATATCGTTTCTTTGTGACTATCAAATTTATCTGACGGTATCTAGCGTAATTAATTGTTTGACCGAACCTAAACTATACTTTTGTCGCAATATCTTCATCTGCATCAATTTACTAAAAAGTCGTCTTTTTCCTCCTTGCAAATGCAGTGAATGTTTTTAAATTCAAGAGTCAGCTTGGCCATCAGAAAAACCAGTTTGAGAAGACTCGTCACATTTTACTTTTTGACAACTATTAATTACAACTGATTATCATCTTCCAATATTTATCTTTTGAAAATATATTTTTCCCTCCAATAATGTAATTAACAAGACACATACATGTCTGATCTGCCTCGGCGTAACTCGCATCAATAGAACGGTGGATTGAACCAACTTTACGCCAAATCTGAATTGAATCACGATCTACGTATTTCGTATGCAGACTTTTCATTTCAGATCAGTGATTATCAGGAAATTCCAGAAAAATCCATTTTTGTACAAAAAAATTAGATTCATACTCGTTTTTCTTGGAAATGGTTAAAGCAAGAATGTATAGGTCAAAAACGTGTAGAGTTACCAGATTTACAATTCTTGTCTATTACACTTTTCCTGCTAGTTTAACCGTTTTCTCGTAAGTCGGAAAAACTGATTTTAAAAATGATTTTTTCCATTTTGCGATCAAAATGATTCCATTTCGATACGCAGATGCATGTTGAAAAGAACTTCTTTTCGACACTGGATTTCTACCAATAAAGACATCAAAAATGACAAGATGGCCGCGCAACTGCTGATCGGGAGTAGAATATGTTAATGTTTTTGATTAAAAAACCTGCAAAATAGAAAAAATAGTATAAAATACACGTTTTATACGATAGCGGGTCGTTTCCTAATTCGGTGGTCGTGCGAAAAAATATGTTCTTTTAAAACTAGTATCATAATATACTATTTTAAAAAAAATAAAAAATTACCACTTTTTACAAAAAGAGATGCCTCGAAAGACGTGATCTCAAACTTTCACGTAGATTTATAACATATACGTAGTTATGCGTAATATCACGAACATTTTCAAGTTTTAATTATAAAATGTCGAAATGCGTTATTTGGAATAGTTAGACCGAGAAAATGCAAAATCCAACGTGTCCAGAAATTTCCACACGAAACGCCTGGCCCTGCCTTGATTTTTTTTACTATTTAAAGCACAACAGCAAGGTGAGTCCTGCAATAAAACAATATAGGAAAACATAATACAATTTATTTATTTATCGTATGGTGTGACATTCCGTTTTGGTCGCTAACTAGAGGTCAATTTCTAGTACGCCCCTGGTATTGTTTCGGGCTTACGTTTCAGTTCGACATTTAGATCCGCGATTTAATACAACCTCATATCTATCTGGCGCCTTCGTCACACTCTATAGCTCACAGTACCGAGTTAACAACAGTTTCATGTTTTGTTGGTTGCATGATGTGAGTAATCTGCGCGTCATTCTCATTTTTTTTGGCGCGAGACGACCCCTTCGTTCTCCGCCTGATACGGGGCCTTTGCTAGCCAAGCCTTTTGGTTGTACGCTCTATTCATTTGGTTTAATCCCAGATACCTTAGCTCGATTTTGTCAACCAACAACGGAGAAATTTCCGCATCGGCCATTTCGATTCGTTCACGATAGTTTTAGTGCCGTAGATGCAGGAATAACTCGTTGGACGAGGTTTTTGGAATTGGCTTTGTGTGGTTTCGGCCGCTATTGTAGTACTTAGTTTTTTTTGTCGCGTAGTGTGCCCTCTCTTAAGAGGCAAGTTCCTTTATTAATTGCAGATATTTTGCGTTCTCGTGTCTTTTGTATTTGCATGGTCGGATTATTTCGCTTTTCATTCATTTCGGACCCGATTTAATAAGCTTAATTGATCGGCGTGACGTCATCCCAATTAGAGATTAATTAAGGTTGGGGGTTTCTTTCTATTATTCAGATGGCCTAGTTTATTACTTAATCATCATTAAAAATAATCGTTTTCATTCATATCCGACTCGATTTAGTAGCTTGATTGATCGGCGTGACGGAGAGTAATTAAAGCTTATAGGTTTTGTATTCGGATGGCTTAATCATTTGTATTTACTCGCGGTCGCGGTCTCCATTTATTGGCTTAATTGACCGGCATGATGTCAAGTTAATTAGGTTACTTGAAGCTTTTGTATTTGAATGAAATAGTCATTATTATTTAGTCGGGGTTTTGCGATTAGCCAAATTAATCATTTTATTTTATTTCCGACGAAATGTAATGTAGATTTTCGATAATTTAGAAGCTTAATTGAAGTGTTGATTATTATGCTGCTTTAACAAAGGCATCCATTGTTTGCCGCCTCAGGTTGTTGCTAATGCCAAAAAAAACGCTAATTTTATGGAATTAATTTTATTACCGAAGTTTAAATTGATGCAATAGGGAATTATTATTTTTACATTTAATTTTAGTGATTAATCTTGCAATTGACTTCTAGTGACTCGTGTGGGTAGTTTATTTCAACTATTAACTAGACACTAAACCGGGAAATTCGGTTGTTAATGATTAGGTTATGGAGTTTTTGTTCAATATTAGGTTCCGTTGCGAAAGGAAGTCATCATATCGCGTTATTTAATGCAGATTACATGTTTTCACATATTTTTATTCATGATTGGTTACCGTATGGAACTTTATTGTCGATTTGTTAAGTTAAAGGTAGAGGCACGCTATCTTTTTGATGTTAATATTAAAAAGTAGTTGGGACCATTTATTTGCCAAATTCGTCGAGTACGATGGTTTTATTTAAGTATATTTTAGTGCTTTTGGTTCGTTATGTGGACCGTACTTGAACTTTTCTCTTGAATTATTAAAATTCGAGAAGGGTTATGCTTTTTATTTGATAATAATATTGGAGGGTCACTCAGACCTTTTATTTGTCAAATTTGTTTAGTATGATTTTTCATTAAAGTTTATTTTAGTGCTTTTTGTTCATTATTTAGATCATATTTGAATTCTTTTAACAATATGGTATGAATTTTATCTGTACCAGACTAGGAACAACCTATTTAATTACATTCATTTATCTTTTATTTTGTTCTATTGCTGTTATTTACTGCTTTCAACAATTATGTACGTTTATTTTGCTGTGCCAAACTCGGTCCAAATTCTTGGACTGCTTATTTCCTCTTTCTGAAAGGCTGTAATATTATTTTTAACTGATGATGTCGGCTTCTCTTGGGCGAACTGAACCTTTTTTAGTTTTTTTTTTGCGTAACTAATATTAAGTTATAGTTGTAACATTTCGATTGCTCTAATATGTTGTTACGGTGGTGCTCTTTTCTCATTTATTCTTTGTTTTTTTTTTAAATTTGATTCATTTTTGAAATTTGATTTAAAAGAAAAAGGGGAAATACTCTGTCTCTTAAATCTCAAATTTGAAACTCCGCTGAATTATATTTTTTGAAAGGGTAGTATAATAGCAATAGATTCACATATCATTGTGACTCGTTAATAAGGAATGTTTTGAATTCCTAGGGTCCTTCCATCAGGCAGGAATTTGGGTTTAGTTGTCCTTCCACCAGGTGGGGACTTGATGGTTCACCCACCTGGCGGAACTGCTGTAGTTTTGGCTTAACGGAACTTGCATACCTGGTGTAATCGGACAGTCCATTGGACCAGCTAGACGTGTTGGACGTCGAAGGATCGTCCATCCAGCTTGGTTCCGGAACAAGCCGTCCGTGTTCACCTGACCGTGAAACCTCCGAGAAAGCTAAGTGTTTAATATTTTTAGTGTTAAATGTCTGTTATGAATTAACTGTATCTTTTAAGTTAGCACCTTACCCTTGTAGTATTTGCACCCATTTTATCTCTTCGGTTTACGTGATCATGATCCCGCGCGGTAGACCAAACCCAAGTTTTCTATTTACTTTCCCCTATTTCTCGCTGGGGCTCTTAGGCACTTAAGTGGAGCCTATTCCATCTTCATTTTTTTTGACTTATCACTTAAGTCCACATAGAGTTTTGGTCAACCACTGATACATTTTATATTTTTATTGCTATAGTTCATTATTATTAGATAGTTTAGTTTTTTTTTTGGGTTTAAACCACCTACAATCATTGGTATCGCACCTGAATTTATATATTAATATTTTGGCCTCCTCAATTTACTTATAAACATTTTTGTATTTATCGTTATTTTTGGCAATTACCGTTGCTATTTTTAACTTTTCAAATAAAGAGATAGTATTGTATTTGCGGCGTTTTTATTTGGCTCAACAATTATTTTACTTATCGAAACTTCAGCTCTACTAGTTTTGGTGGTGACATTCTTTTCTTCTGCGATTCTTACCGGCAAGGTTTACCTTGGGGAGCGGAGGTCTTGCAGCAGGTTCCACGAATAACGCGGGGATCTCCAGTTTGGTCCGTAACGAACTCGGTGGCGCCCAATGAACCTTTCTCCGGTTAATTGAGCAGCGGGCAAATTGCGCGCTCACTTTACAGCTTGCTACAAGGCCTTGCGTTCCAACTTGCCGGGTAATTATTTTTGCGGTGGATTACTGGTCGCATTCGGTAAGTGTAGTACAATAATACTAATCTCGGTGGAACTCGTCATAGCTTCACGAGCATTGAACATCTTTTAATCTTTAGTCTTTAAAAAAATATATTTTATCGCAATGGCAAGTATGTAAAAACATTACAGTTGTTACTTGTATTGATTTAGAAGGTAAAATTATCTTAAAATTATAGTTGAACACATACGAGCGTGTGGCAAATAGACAGTATAATGTGGATTTACACCTGGCATGTCCAGTTCTCACTCTGTTTCGCCGCACCAAGTTTTCCGTCTTAATTGCATGCCGGGGTTGCTTGGAGTAGGGTCAAATTGGTTCTGATTATCGTGACGCGTTTCATTGAAGGTTTTCCACTTTGCTCTCCAGCTTTCCTTCAGGTCAAAAGGGGAGATTGATTGTCCATCTTCGTTATGGGATCGTATACCTACTAGAAGGCTCCAAAAACTTTTTAAGAGCATATGTTTATAATTAGTATACCAAACCCAGTTTAACGTCAGGAAATCATTGGGTGGTTCATAGGACAAAATTGAACTATTAGGGAATATATGAACTTGGCTTCATGGACTGTAACTAAAAATATGTTGACCACACAAGAAGCAAATAACATATAAGCTCATTTAATGTATGATAGAACAGAATTGATTGTTACTCCCATACGAAAGTATGGAAAATATATAATGCAAGAATTATAGTCGATTGTATTGGTTGATCGACGGTAGGTACAAGAGTTGCCAGTGTTTGGTTCTTTTTGCTTTAGGTTAGTATAAATATCTCCTGACCGAGAGTTTTAATCATTTCCTGGCGGTGCTGACATAATTAGCGAAATGCGCTTTAAATATAAAAGTTCAGTTTCTGTTTTCATGTCAGATTAATTGTTTTCTTGGAAATTTGAAAGCCCGAATTTTAAAACAATTTTTATTTAAAATGGAAAAATACTATTTTTTACGAAAAGGCCGAACGCTTTCTAAATCCCAAAGATTCACGTAAATTTATAAAAGTATCATATTTATGTGAAAATAATAAGAAATCTTTCGAAATGTCTTGAAACTTTCCAAGTGTTCCCGATAAAACGTGAAAATGCGTTATTTCGCATATTTAGACCGAAAAAATGCTATATCCGTCGTTTCTGGAAACATTTTCACACTAAACACATGCAACTTACTTACATGGAAGCTTCAAAATTTTACATACATTTCGAAAATTTAATGTCAATATCAAGAAAGTTAGAGCGTTTTAATAATCTGCGAGTATATTGGGGCTTAAAAAAAAATAATAAAATGAAATATTTCTGAAACTATTAGCGCCAAGAAATATCATGTATTAAGCCATCCCTAATATACTTAACCATTAGCTTTGATGTTACACGCTATTAATTTTGCTGCATAAAATCTCTATCGTTTCTATAGCAGCTTTAACTCAAAGTTTTAGTCGCATGATAACGTACAGACAGATACCAATTAACGTGTCTTTAGCTAATTTAGTTATAAAATAGAGGTAAATGTTTCGAAGTCGTTAAAACTTAGGATAATTATTTTCCGAAAATGGTTACGTTGTTTAAATAATTTGAAAAATTATTATCTTGTTTCGTGAAGTAGTTACTCTATATCAAATGCTTGAATGTATAACCATCGTGGTAAAAATAAAAATACCATGAGTCAACATCATATTGCTTTGGCAGCGACTAATCTGAAAATTAACTTTTGACCTATCGAAGTTGGAATATAATAATAATACTTGGAGTAATTACGATGCAAAAATATAAATACTAATCTTGAGAGATGTAATGCAGAAAAAGTTGAAAACAGTTGCAACAAGCAAATTATGACATTTCCTTTTATTTTTAAAAAAAGTAAATCTAAACAGAAAAACAAAAACATAAGATATCTCTAAAAAATATCAGGAACACACCTAATCATTATACATACATATTAACAAAGAGAAAAAACGGACTGTCCAGACTAAGTGACCTGCCAGAAACATGATTACCTACCCGTTAATAATAATAATTGTTGTTTTTACGTTTTTAAAGTTGTATTATGAACTGCGTCTTAACGGTAAAAGGAGATGGTGTTGTATTTGAATTTATGGACATTTCGTGGAAAATATCCTGAAAAAATATTCCGGTGGACAACAATTTGGCAGATTGGGCATTTTACCAGTGATGAAAGGACCCTGCACTAAATCTATGAGAAATATCTTCTTTATCTTAACATTTTAACAGTCTGATTTTGCCACTTTAAAATAATGTGAATTTTATTTTATATGTTGTATTTAGCAACACAAAATTGGCTGGTGTTAAGAAGTTTAGTTGCAGCATTTATTCATGTTAAATAATTATACATACGATTATTAATACATAATTGGTATTAGCTTTTATAACACTGTTGTTGCAGTAAGTGGCTATTCTAATTAACATTTTTCTTATGTTGTCCTCCAGCATTTTGTGACTGCGTTTATTTTAGTATGGATAATCTGAAGTTGGCTCGCTTAGGTTTTATCGAACGACTAAAATAAGAATAATTGTGATATTAGTTTAACTTTGCTTATTTATTTATATTACAATAATTATGCTTACTTGCAGTTCTGTATTTAAGAAATGAGTTAATAATCTGGTAAGATCGATTAAATTTCTATATTACTTATATTGTCAGTTTTTATATTTTTCTTTCTCATCAATAGTAAAAAACTGGTAGTTTTTCTTATTTTCTTCTAAGAATTGTTGATTTCTGCATAGATTGCTTGTTGTTGTTTCTTCTCATAGTGCTCTATGAATTTAGGGCGTATTTCTCATATATCGTATTTCCTCGTGATTTTTCCTAATTTTTCTTTAATTTTCTCTCAACCGTCAATGTTTGATTTCCTTTCTTATGTTTTAGTAGATTTTGGGATTATTTTGTGGTTCCACCTTCTTATCGGCCGTTGTGGACTTCGATATTTGAGATTTCTACTTTATATTTATTTTTTCCAGTGGCATGATATGTTTTGTAATATTCGATTGGCAGCCTTGAATAATAGTAATGGGCTATTTTCCTTAATTGACTGGCTTTGACTCCTCAGTTCAACCAGTGGATATAAGGAACTATCTAATCATCCAAGGCATTAGTAATGAGTTGCATTTGCGAAAAAATGCACACAAAAAACGAAAACAAAAGAGCCTCTTTCCGTTTGGGTGTACCATCTAACCAAGCAGCAGAAATTATGGAGGGGTCCTTGTGGCCTGTGGGAAACTTGGTTAACCATTTTCAGAATATTCAGAGCCGTCAACTAGCGCAAACAATTCACGGAACCAAAAACTGACTGTTGTTCATCAGAATATGTGTTCAATACGAAACTTGGTGGCATTTCTTTTACGTGCTCAAGGCAGGATAGACTTTGTATGTCTTACAGAGCATTTTTTGTATGAGGATGAACTGGAGTCATTCCATGTCCAAGGATACACCTGTATGTCTAGCTTCACGAGGAAGATGTGCCAACATGGTGGAGCATTGATCTTGATAAAATTTGATGTCAATGGATATGAACGGAAGGACCTGGTAGGATTGTCAGTTGAAATGAAATGCGAGATAGCTGCAGTTGAGGTAACAGAGCTAAGCACTATTGCTGTCGCTATTTACCGCCCACCAGGAGGAGACTTTGATGTCTTTATGAATGTAGTAAATTGTACATCCAGACTAATCGTAAGAAAGCTTTCACCGATCTTCTAAAATCATACAATTGTTCACAGGAAATTTTTGTAGACACAAGGGAAACAACCTGTATTGACAATATTTTTATAAATTTTAAAGAACTTTTAAGCTACTCCACTGATGTTTTCATGGGTTTAATATCTGACTATAAAGCAGTTCAAATTTAGTTTGATTGTAAAAGCATCACCCTGTAATGAAGATACCGTGCTCTCTCATAGACCCATAACACAAAGAGGCATTCAACATTTAATTGGGATTTTAGAGGGTACAGAATCGTCTTTTTTAAGATGGGGTTGAAAAAAAAAGCAAAAATTTTTATGGATCTCATAGTTGGGGCCAAGGAAGCCTCTTTTCCTATTAGTAAAACGCGTGCCTCAGGGCGCAATACTTTCACCAACTCTGTTCCTCATCTATATTAATGACCTGCTGACCGAAACAAATAATCCTGTTTACAGTTTTGCGGATGACAGTACCCTTGTCTCCCACTTTACATCAGAAAAACCCTTACCAGCGACTGAGACTCATCACCGCAGACAGGAGCAGATTACAGCAATTAATCAGGACCTGGAGAAAATTCAAACTTGGGGCGACCGAAATTTGGTCCAGTTCAATGCAGCAAAGACCCAAGCAGCCACATTTACCAAGAGGGCCAATACAGTGGGCCCTGACATTATGGCAGGGTCGACCATTCCTACATCCTCGTCAATCGGACTGCTGGGTATCTCGGTCAACAGCAATATGTCCTGGCATGACCACGTTGCTAACATCGCAAAATCAGCCTCCCAGGAGCTTGGTGCGCTATTTCGCAACAAAAAACTCTATACACCGCAGCAGTTGCTCTTGCTCTACAAAGCGCAAATAAGACAGTGCTTAGAATATTGCTCACATATCTGGGGTGCCGCACCAAAGCACACCCTAAAGCTGCTGGATTCCATTCAGAAGAGAGCTGTGCGTCTCGTCGGCGACCCGGAGTTGACCCGGAATCTAGATAGTCTGGAACACCGCAGACATGTAGCCGAGATATCTGTGTTTTACAGATACTTTCACGGCAGATGTTCTCAGGATTTAGTCCGCCTCATCCCGCCCCTGGCAGCTCCTGTCAGAGAGTCACGACAGACGGCAAGAGCGCACCAGTTCGTCGTACAACTGGAAACACCTAGAACATCGCTTTACAAGAACTCCTTTGTCTGGCGCACTGCATCACTGTGGAACTCACTCCCAGGACATCTGTTTCCCACTAATTACAACTTACAAATATTCAAGAGCCGTGTCAATCAACATCTTCGCACACACACCGCTCGTCGAGCGCCATAGGGTCTCCCTTTAGTGTGTGTGCCACTGCCATAAAAAAAAAATGCAACTAAAGGCAAGCATGTGTCTTGGTTTAATGATGATCTAAGACACATGCGGGAATCTTTGCATTTCCTAAATAGTTTGTATTTAAATTCTGGATTACCAGAGGTAGTGGAGCAGGTTAAAATTTTCAGATGTGGGTATAGGGAAGAAATAAATAAGGAAAAGACAAGTCAATTCAAATTTCTTTTTACAGGCCGACAATTAGCTGAGAGCAGCTTGGCAGGTGATGAATGAGCACAGGCAATTTCTCAAAGGGAGTGCAGCATCCATGGATATCACTATTTTTGGCTTCAATAACTTTTTCGCTAATATTGCTGAGGATATCATAAAGGGAATCATACTAACAGAGGACGCCCCAGAAACATTCCTCGGTCAAATTGACATACCTGAAGGGGGTTTCTTCTTTGAGGAACTATCATATATACAGGTTAGAGATGCAATAGGGTCTCTACAAATCAAACACTCATTGGATATCCATGGATTAAATGTAAAATAATCTCTTATTTATACATTAAGCACACTCTTTAATCTATGCATAATGGAGGGTATATACCCAACTTCTTTTAAAATCCAAAAAGTAATACCCATTTGGAAGAAAGATGACAGGAATGATGTAAACAACTACAGACCGATTACCCTAATACCAATAATCTCTAAGATCTTTGAGAGACTACTACAAAATCAAATATATGGTTATTTTGAACATAACCAGATCCTACAAAAATTTCAATTTGGTTTCAGGAAGAACAGGTCAACCACAGGAGCTATATTGGATCTCATAGAGTATGTAGTTGAGGGCTTTGAGATTAGGTTTCATGTTGAAGCAACGTTCTGTGACCTCTCAAGGGCCTTTGACTGCATATCCCATGAGATTCTTCTTGGAAAACTAAAGTTTTATGGCTTGAGTAATCAAAGTCTTGCACTCCTGCAAACATATCTCATGGGACGTACTCAAAGAACCTATGTGAATGGGGCTTGGTATGAGGAGTGTAATTAGCTGTGGAGTACCTCAAGGGTCAATATTGGGACCGCTTCGCTTCATAATTTATGTTAATTACATCGATAAATCTGTGGGGTGTAAGCTGGTGTTCTATGCAGATAACACTACAGCTCTGTGCAAAAGTGACAGTCTGGTTGACCTAGATCAAATGATGAAGGGGGCGGTCTCAGGTTTGGACCAATGGTTTAATGTAAATCGATTGAAACTCAATGTGGGAAAGACGGAGAAATTGTTATTTTCGTTAAGAAACACTGAACGAACCAGTGCTACTGAGACCAGGGCAGTGAGGTTTCTAGGGGTTCACTTTGATCTTGCCCTAGTTTTTGACAAGCACTTCGACTCTATCTCAAATAAAATTCAAGTCAATATATCTTTTAAAAATCCTAAAAAAGGCAGTTGAGAAAAATGTTTTACTGATGGTGTTTCATTCTCTGATCCAGTCAGGCTGCCATTACGGTTTGTTGGCTTGAGGTCACGCTCCCCAAGCGGAAAAGATTTTTAAACTACAGAGACGAGCACTAAGAGTTGTAGAGGGTCTTGGGTACAGGGGGGATGTAAGAAACTCTTTTAGGCACTTGCAAATATTTACCTTGCCTGCACGCTACATCTTTGAAGTCCTCTTATATGCAAAGAAAAACCTTTTTAGATACAACCAAGTAGGGAACTTACATAATCATAACACAAGGCAGGCTGAAAATCAACACATACCCTTTCTTAGAAGACTCAAGAAATCTGAGATAACAATTCTTAGGCCCCAGTCTTTTTTAATAAATTGCCACATGACATAAAAGCCTTACCAGAGAAATATTTTGCACATGCTGTGAAAAACATACTGTGTGATAGGGTATTTTATAGCATTAATGAATTCATGCAGTCGGATCTGTAGCTGTCTTACCAGGTAGTTATTGGATTATCCGATTTACCAATATTATTCTAATTGAGATTTTCAACTTGTGTTTTTGATGTTTTTTAATTTCCATTGCGTTTTTATGGAGTTTTATCTTTTCAGATTGTCCTTCATTTTTTTTAAGCAAAGAACTATTTAAACTCCTATAATGTCAGCATAGTGTGTTTTTGTCATTTTTATTGATGTTTTATTGCATAGTATGACATGACTAGTAACTGCTGAGTCATGTCTGTGTTAATTGACTTTTTTAGATTATTACCTTTATATATATGTTTTTGTGACGACTGTAAAATTTTATCATTGATGGCACGAATAAAATTGCTTTACTTTTACTTAATTGTTGCTGTCGATTCGAATTGTTAAAGGTTTATTATTTCGTTTAGGAATATTTCATATTATTTATTAAATTTAATTTTGACTCATTAGTTGTTTCACGATGCGAAGTTCTCGTTTATTATCTTAGAAGTCTAGGCCTTCTAGAAACATCTCCTGGAGAGATAGAAAGTGTCTGCTGAAGTGTAATGGGTGACTCACCTTTTTAGTATTTCTTCTTATACTGCCCTTCTGGGGAGATCTTGGGCTGGTTTATGTTTCACACGACCGATTTATCGTGATATTAATAATATACGAGGTAAGAATTTTCTGGAATTTATTTTTTCTACTGCCTGCTGACACATGGTGGCCTTGATTCTAAAGGTTATTTCCATTATTTATAGAGACTTTCCGAGCGGTACCATATTAGACCGAGGTAGTTGATCCTCCAGGTAACCCTCTAACTTAAGAGAGGTAAATATTGCTATAGATTTTTTTGCTTTATTTAATGATTTAATTTCTTTCGTCTATGGTAATTTTTTTACATCGACCACCAGTTGCTTGCATTCCAATTTTTATTATCAAGCTCTTTGCACCTTTTGTATTTTTAAGGGGCATATTCTAATTAGCATTGGGTTTATACAGGATTTCACTACAGGTACCAGAAGCCATTACAGGGTTTCACTACAGAGTTTCACCTTAGGGCTCACTTTCACCTTTTGGGCGGAGGAATCTCACTCTCGAGCAGCTGACTTTCATCTTTACTGCTGAGCTTGCCGCCGGAGTAAGGCACTTCCTTACCAACTATTGGCGTCCTTCGGACCAATCTTCCCAGGTATCCTTCAAATTATTTTTATTATTAATTTATCATTATTGATCGAGCTTTAAGATAGCTTTACTAATTTTATTAATTCTCCGGTTATTGTGGTTTTTGTTATTGACTGATGATATTATTATAAGTGCATTTACATTCAAGAATTCTTATATAATTTGGGATTTCCAAATTTTGTTGCCATACTGTATTGACAAAGCCACATCAGAATTTATTCATGGAAATGGTTTTTCATGATTGCGTTTCGTTGCTCTCCGCGAACTTTCGAAATGATGAAAAAATCGAAGCAGAACAACAAAGCCAAACAAACCCAAACTAACTCTGAAAACAGTAAAATATTCAACTAATATCGAATATCAACAAGCACTGATGGTTAGATGCCATTCCATATTAGTTATAGTATAGCTATTAATACGTTCTCTCGAGATTTTGCTGACTGAAGGGTAAAATGCACTGAAAAGCCTGATATTCTCACTCGATAGGCTATTCCACAACATTGCAGCCATGCAAAAAGGCCGATATATTTTTCTTCCATCGAAACTAAACAAATTAGCCCATTTACCTTTAAGATAAACCTTACCCATTGGGCCATTCCAATTTACTGGCCTGCTTGCACCTAAATTATCAAAGTGTGGAATTTTAATTCACCCTTTATTTAACATCGGAAATAGAGAACATTTCCACTCTGGGTAACGTAATCGCGTACTTGTAATCTGAAGGTTCTTAATGAGACCGTTGTTCATGTAATTTAAACGCTCTTCAGTATGTTACAGCTAACAAAGTTGTCAGATTTGAACTACTTTATCTCCTTCTTTGTTTATCTACTTTCTTTATGATGAACAGTTTCGTCTCCGGTTTTAGCCCTATAATTTAAAGTGTAACAAAAATCTTGATTCAGAGCAGATCTTGCTGAAAACGAGCGTAAATTTTCGGTTTTGTCGTGAATATTGACAGATTATTTCTGTATTATGAATGGGTCTACAAAAAAGCTACATCAAAAATATTTATTTGGATACCAAAACAGTGAAGTTGATTATTTTAAATAAAGAATTTTGTGAAGAAATTTTTTTATTGATATTTATTTTAATTGACAAAAATTTGAAAATTTGAAAAAAAAAAACAGCTTTGCTGCTTTGAGTCAGAACCTAAATCATTTTCATTTATATGCATAATTATATAGGGCTGTGGTTTGGAGTATGATAATTATTATTATTGTCTGAATTGATTTTCCATTTGTATTACTTTTCGATGTAGTTTTTCCAATATTTGTATTATTAAGTTTTTACTTTAATCGATTTAATATCAACACAGATTGACTAAGCTTTAATTGAACATTATTTCCTTGGAGGTAGTTTTTAATAAATTATTAGTTATATTCAACTGGATTCAGCTCACAACCATACGGAGGTAAATTAATTATATCGCGACATGTTTCCTGGCAAGTGGATCGATACTAAATCATTTCTTTTCCAATTTTTGATCTTTAATTGTTTTTGAAGTTAGCATGGTGTCCGGAAACTAACCAATAATTCGACGCTGCTGTGTTATCGACGTGATCCTGGGTAGCCTCATTCGCATGCCTCCCATGTAAGGGCTTTTCCTTCCACACTCGTATTTTCCCAAGGTCGGTATGATGGCGGTCTTGAACTTGGTGTTCTTTTAAAAGCACTGGTGAAGAGTTATCTACGTTACAAACTGCCCTATGATCTTCTGAGGAATTCGCTTTCCTGTGAAAATAATTCGGCAAATTATTTATTTGCCGATCCAATTGTTTACGTAGATCCACTAGACCTCTTCCACCTAGATGTCTTGGTACATGCATAGCATGTAGGAGAACTCTAACAAGGCTGAGGAGGAGAATAGATGATAGAGAAGATGACATAGAACAGATACAGAGAGAATACAAGAATGCGAAACAGGAACTCAAGAAAGCAATAATACCAAGCAAGAAACAATGCTGGAAAAATCTTTGCACAGAGCTAAATGAAGACATATGGGGCAAGGCATATTGACAATAGACATGATAGTCACCAACAAACTAAATATTAAACCGATCCTCACTTTAAGTTCACAAGAAATAGACGAAGAAATTATGAAACACTTTCCTAGCCATCCTACGTTTGATTGGCCAGAAATACACTAAGAGAAGAATGTTTTAGCAAATTCACCACTGAAGAAATAACAGACGCCATCAAGCAGATAAAAATCAAAAAAGCACCAGGTCCGGATAATATTCCGCCTAAAGTTATAAGAACAATTATTGAGGTGTTCTCCTCAATAAGCAAATTAAGCAAATAATGAACATGTGCTTAAAACAAGGTATTTTTCCAGATAAATGGAAAAAGGCAAGAATGGTCTAAATACCGAAACAAAAAAAAACACCTCAAGCACAAACAAAATAGCCTTATTGATATTACAGGAAAGTTTTGAGAGATACTAATTAAGATAAGACTGGAAAAAGAGCTAACACAAAATGATGCCATAGGAAGTAACCAAAACAGAAATAGTTGCTCTGACGGGGGAAAGGAAAACGATGGACTCGTCTATTAGAATAGAATACATATACATGGGAAGCATGACCAAATACCTGGGAATATACTTAGAAAAAGGAATGGGAGTGAGAACACACAACATAAAAACCTGTGAGAAGGCAAACAAAATCATGAGCGGCCTAACGAGAATAACATCAAATGGGCGAGTAAAAGAAGAGTACTCATGACCGCAGTAACATCAGTGATTCTGTATGGGGCTCCCATAAGGGAACGCGCGCTGAGATATAAGAAATACGAGATGATGCTTGAAAGAATAAATAGAAGAATGACGATAAGGATAACTTTAGCATATAGGACGGTACCCACAACTGCAGTACTTGTTATCGCATGATTCGTTCCAATAAAGCTCAGGGTTGAAGAGATAATAAAAATATACGCAAAGGGACTAGCATACATACGAGAAACGAAAGTAGAAACGATGATAAAGTGGCAAGCAATATGGGAGGATTATGAAGGATGGACCAAGGTTTTCATAAAAGATGTTAGAAAGTGGCAAGAAAGAAAATGGGGAGAGGTGAACTACTTCTCTACTCAAGCCATTACTGGACACGGGGCATTTGGGGAATATCTTCATAGAATTGGGAAGGCAGAAGACAATAAATGCTGGTACTGTGATGGAGCGGACACTGCGAGATACATATTTTTTGAATGTTCAAAATGGGCCGATGTAAGAAGAAACGCAAACACAGCTTGCGGGACAGTCATAACAGAAATGAATATTGAAGAACTGATGATGGAAAGTGAAAATCTGTGGACCGTGACAACCGGAGAGAACAATAATGAAGAACAAAATAGCAGACGATACAAGAATGAGGAGAGTAACGTAGTCCTCTGGTTCGTTCTGAAGTAATGCTTCGGGCGGTTTCCGGAACGCCTCCAGCGATCAACGGGGTGGGGGTTTGGTGGGTAGACGGAGACTTGCGCCTTGAGCTCTGAGTTCCATACTCTCTGCACAATAGAAGCTATATGCAGAGATAGAACATGAGTTTCCTCACCCGTCAAAAAAAAAAGAAAAAAAAATGTCTTGGCAAGGTTGTTCTCTCCAATCCGCTCCTCGGATGATGTTTCTAAGTAAGGTTCTTGTTTCTCGATGGAGATTTTCAATGTCAGTGTCTAGAATCCAAACGAGTACCCAAGAACTGAGAGGCTTGCTAAGATTTTTGCTGTTAAGTTGAGTTTTTGCCAAACGTTTTATCCTTCTAGTAAATTCTTCTGTTAATTCAGCCTTCATTGCGCCATGTGATATGCGAATTGCTTGATTCATTCCGAGGTACTTGTAAGATTCATCTCTCTTCATTGCCTCGATGTTCTGGCCGTCCCTAAGTTCAAAGTGGCCTGGACATACTTTACCTCGTACGATGCTCACTGTACGGCACTTTTCCAGTCCAAACTGCATTCCAATATCCGTGGAGAATTGTTCTACAATCTTCAACGTTTGCTCCAGGTGGTTTTTGGTAGCTCCCATAAGTTTTAGGTCATCCATATAAAGCAAATCATTGACTTTCTCTCCTGCTTCATTGTTGTTTTTGATATGGTATCCATAGGAAGTATCAGCTGGTGGGATTGAGGGTTCATCGCAATACAGAACCATAGCGGGCTGAGGGCGTCTCCTTGAAATACATAATTGGTATGTTTTCGGTGGTAATCACAGCCTCATTAAGATATAAATTTACAATGTTAGCATCAGTCTTATATATTTGAAGAATCTTTAGTAGCCAATCATGAGGCAAGCAAGCCTTTTTATAATCGATGTAAGCCATGTACGGATTCCTACGCTTGGAAAATGTCTGGTTACAGATGACAGAGTCGATTATGAATTGCTCTTTACACCCCATTGAACCCTTAGCGCATCCTTCCTGTTGGTCAGCTATGATCTTGTTCCGCTCATAGTGGGCTTATAACCGGTGCGCTAAGCAGGTTGTTATCACTTTGTAAATCGTTGGGAGACACGTGAGTGATCGGTACTTGGATGGATCCTCCGTCTTTGCCGGGTCCTTTGATAGAAGGTATGTGGCACCCCGAAATAGAAAGCGTGGCATATTTTCAGGATTGGCGATTACGACATTAATTAAATTTTTTAATTTTTCGTGGGTACATTGGAGTTTCTTGAGCTAGCAGTTCTGTATTCCATCTGGGCCAGGTGCCTCCCAGTTATGGGTATCTCTGATGACGTTTGTAACTTCTGCTGTCGTAAACAGCTCGTCGAGCATTTGGTCGTACTCCTGGGGGGTCCGGCGCTGCCCCTGCAATCCAGCCTGCTTCAATGTTGCACTGGGTCGGTGTTCTCAACTGTTCTCTCCAAAATTGTTCAACATCGTCACTGCTGGGGAATTTGTTGTTCGATTCTCTAGCCCTATGTAGAATGTTTTTACTGATCGTTGGAACATTATCTCGTGTTCTTTTATTACTCGATTGTACTTCTTTAAACGCCCTGAAAACATATATAATTTTTGTTTTAAAATGTCGAGACATTGCTGGTGTGTTTGGTTTTCTGGATCATCAGGAGCATGGATTGGATATCGAGTCATGATTGATCGAACGCAAGCTTCCAGCCTATGGGACTTTACTCCATTGATGTATTCTTTTAGCCTTCCTATATCTCTTCGTATGTCATCAATCATCCTAGCATTCAATCTTCTTTCCCAATGAGGTGTTTGTGGCTCGTTCACTGTTTGCGCCGTTCCCTTTGTTCGTACTTTGGTTCCCAGGATTCGGGCAATGGCTCCTCCAGCGCAGTAGATTAACATATGGAAGTTGTCAAACGTGTTCGCTTGGGTGATATAGTTTGGCAGAATTCGGTTGTTCATAATAGTAAGGGCGATTCCTAGTTTCTTTGAGGGTTTCACTCTAGGTAAAGGTGGTCTACTTAATGGTTCGGTGCCATTGTACTCCACAATTAGCTTTCTCATCTCTGAGAGAAGTGTTTCGAATAATCCTTCGGTGTCCACATTATCTCTACTTAAATCATGTAACTCACCGTTCAGCTGTTGCTCTGCTACTTCGGGCGTCCCACCCACATGTCCAGCGTCTCCGTCCTGGTCACCATTCTCGTTATTATCGTGATTCTCATTTTCCTCATTATCATGATCCTCATTATCTTCGTTGTTGTTGTGCAGGTTTAGCAGTTTGTGTTCTACTTCTTGTTTGATGGTGTTAAGTCTCGCAGCTGGGATAAGATTGTTTTTGATGATAACCCGATATTGATCTTCCACTCTCTGCTCTGTTACATGCAGCTTTGGATAATTTCTGCAAAATTCAGTATGCAGTCCTTGTCGATAGGCGATGGTCTCTCGTCCTAACTGTGTTACCCTAAAATAGATGCGCATTATTGATTCATTAATGGAGGGTGTCCATTTCATGCATCGTCTGGATAATCCCGCCTCAGTGAGCGCTGGCTGAAGTTACTGCGCAGCACTCTCAACATGCGTATCTGAGTTCTTAAGTGACATCTGTGTCGTTGTTGTGGTTGTGAAGCTGTAGCTTCTTGTGCAGCGGGGGCCCGCCTCCTCAGCACCCTGCCACCAACGCGATGTCCCGCAAGCTGTCATATCCAGCGCCGGCTCCAGACATGCCCTGGCGATCTCCAGGCAGCGACCTTTCTCCGAGGCTTCGGTTGATCTCCATTTCATGGGTGTCCCCCTTTAACGGAGTACCTACTGCCATTAAGCTCTGATCTTAATTAGCCTTAGCAAGTATTATTACAATAATCTATGGTATACAAAGTGTTCAGATATTAATACGAAATGGATATGTATACATGGATATCGTTGTAACTTATTGACAGATTGTAGTTTTGCAAGAATAAGTAACAATTATCTGGTTCACACATTAACCTATCATAAGGCCCTTTTATTTTGCACAAAAAATAACTTCAAATCAAATGGTATAAGTATTAAAAGCACTGAAATTCAGAAATCTGTGTTAGACTCAAACCTTTCTCTGAATATGCAACTTTGCAACGGAATATAAGTTATCAAATATCAGTCTATTCCGCTCCACTTAATTCTATCTATTTATCAATGGTTTTCAATGTTCGATATATTAATCGGCAGTGACACCTATCTGTGAATGGATATATTTCGCCCAATTAACTATTTAAAGAGAACAGGTACGCAGATTTATATCCATAATTTTCGGATTTGTGCCATTGTAGATTTCTTTATTGAGTGAGTGCCATCTGTTCGGAAACGGGCTTATCTCGTATAGTTGGTAATTGAAGGACGTAGTACGTTATTCAATATCTGTAATTTAAGCATTTAATCTATAATAGATTGCTATATTTAGCGTATGCCGTTTATTCCCTTAGTTTGTCGCCGGGTTTCCTATAGCGGTTGTCACATGATTTAAATTGCCCAATGAGAGCATTGAAAATCAGAATGCATACGAAATTTTGAAAGGAAGGTCGTTTCACCTTTGTGAGAACGTTTGACTCGGTAAGTGCTTTTAATTTTGAGATCCAAAATATTTTATTCATCCTGCATATTTTTCAATAATCTTTTAATTTTTCAAATACATAAGTAATAATTGTTTCCAATTCACTTAATTAT